>JAECUM010093580.1:0-29053 GCA_016617855.1 Megalonaias nervosa | reverse complement strand
GATCTGGGTCTGTGTGGTTCGCAGTTGGATTTGCCTTGAGTACAATTGTATACTAATGCAAAATAAACATGGATAGGCAGGCAGAACCATTTGTACTTCATGCTTCAAGAAAATAATACTGTGTTTTTTATACAAGTTCAAAGTCGTATACATACCTATCATCTCATCCATGGTAGGCTCTGGGCATTCAGTTCCTAAATGTTCGGATGACCCACAATTGTAACAGGATATTTTCTTTGGCCTCCTTCCAGCATTATGGTTTGCATTCTGCTGAGAGTTTAGTAACTGGTTGTATCCATGAACACTTGACACACCAGTTGGAATCGGCTGAGCAATGCTATAGACAGACTGATGAGCACCATTGTGCATGTGGGTAGGTGTTAAGTCAGGTGTTGGTGTAGGTATACGTCCATTTGAGGTATTTGATATGGCTGGATAAAGATGGAATTGTGTTGGTGGGATTGCTTGCATTGCACTGAAATGTGGATTGGAAATTGGCACTGTATGCGGATGTCCCGTGCATGCACAGGTACTGCAAATGGGCTGGTTGGCTGAGGGACTCTGACTTGGGGTCACAGTTGTGGAAGTTACTGAAGATGTGTAAGTCGGTGGTGCACTTTGCATTAAACTATCTCGAGTCTCCGAGTGAGGGGATGTAGGATCCATGACACCATTTGACATTGGCATTGTAAATATCTTGTCCCTGAAAAGAAACATGTATCATCTTTGATTGCCTTGTAAAACAAAACATTTGCATGGTTCCAGCTGAAATGATCTTACAAGAGATACAGAGATAAATTTCTAGACAAATAAGAATGTAAAAATATAAACCCCTTCACCATCAATGGTTATTCACTAAATTCTGTACTCCTTGTTTGAAGAGATATTATGTTTCTGTAAATAAGGTTTACTTGTTTTGTAATGATTAACAAATAGTTTAGCTTCTTGCAACAAACTAAAGAGTTTGGTCTGGTGTTTCATGGTACAGCAACACAAGTAGGTTATAAAGTTCGGAGGCAACTGGTGTAAAGAGTCTTGTCCAAGGACAGAACATGGTGGTCATCCCAGACTGATTTGTTCTTAGGGTGCAAACCTGCACCCATTCAGTCTCGAGTCCAGCATACTAACCAATTAATCAGCATCGTTCCTGTTGCCATCACCCCTACATGCAGGAAAGTGCATTGGGCATATCCCCAGGCCCATCGGGGCTAAACTATTGAGCCAGCAGCAGTCAAAAAAGCAGTCAAAAAGCTGACCAATAATCCATCCAACCACACCCATGCTTAATGGTCATGATTATACCTTGATGTGCCAGTTTTCTACGAGTGAAACCATACAGGATGAGTCAAATACACACACATGCCAACCCCTTGTGAGGAAAAGTGTAATCCAAGTGGACAAAATGAGTAATCCGAGCAGAAAAAAAGAACAATCTACATATAAGACAATAAAATTCAATGGGCATATTTACAGATTGATTTATTTACCCTCCGTCTTTTAACGTCAATTACTGCTTTACATTTTCATATCTATTATCAGCTGAAAACCCAAGACAGTTCTGCCAACTTATGTTTATTCAAAGCAATATGAAACAAATAAAAACTGTTTTCTCCAGTGGAATCTACTGTTAATTCTGGTAATGAAAGAATAGCACTCTGACTTTGCCCTTTTCTTTGTCAAAGTCTCTTACACATACTGGGTGCAACTTTTTGTCATCAAACTCACTGCTCCTCTGTTGCAATAATAATTTTCATAGCTTCTGCAATTTTAAGTGAAGTATCTTCTGCTAAACACCTAACAATATTAGATGATTTTGTTCTTGCACATGCATATTTTCTGCACTTTTGCAATCAGGAAACGTCTGTTTGAACAAAGGACCAACGTAGTCAACGTACACACATTTCAACTAGAATAAATCTGACTTGACTTTTATCGCCAAATACCTATAGACTGGTTCTGTACAAGATATGAATTAGGACAAAGAATCTGTGAGCAAAGATTAAAAATTAGAAAACCAGTCTGTTCTCTCCTAAGCCCTACAACGGCTATAAATAGAAACCGAGATCAAACGTTTGAAAAGAAACCAGCATGCTTCTTGAAAATATGGCAGCTGCTATAAATAGAAGTTAATTGTTAGGAGAGAGCATGCACGGTATTGGATCATTATTCGAATACTGCCATAACATTACTGTATTACAACTCAAACAATGATTATTCTGTCGTTGTTTCAGTGTCATAATAAACTCAATAGCGAGGTCAAAATCACATTTATTTTTTGTCAGATTGCCGATAACCAGCTAATTTCTTCTTGACAGACTCAGTATCGATATTGATAATTTCATCGATCATCATACGATCCATTACTGTATCGTTATTGATAATTTCATCGATCATTATACGATCAATTATAACTCTTCCTAACAGTAACTAAGATATTTTTCTGACTCTTGACACTGCTAGATAAACTAAATTTGACCAATCGATCCGATCATCGACAATCCAGATATTTGTATCAGAAATAGTTAAACCCTGCGATGAGTGAGTGAATCGTTATAGTGTATCCTAGCGTCTATGGAGATTTGTCCATCGTTAATGCGACCTCAACGGCATTCACATTAACAACAACAACATCATTAAGAACGAGTTTTTGTTTCTCATTCGTTCCTGGAATACCAACCTTAATATAATGAAGTGTGCAGAGGATAACATGCACTCTAAGTACATTATATGTGAGCAATTAGACTACCAAATTATCAGTTTCTTTATGTTTTAATTTCACGACAGCAAGGAGGAAATTAAGAATTTGAGCATAACGAATAACGCTGGAAAACGATTTGTTGATGCAGGCCACATAAGTGACAATAGTCTTGAAAATAATATTATGTTCATGAAACCAAAAGCAGTCCATTTGGGAGCTGAGACCGCCATAACACAGGAACCATGCAAGTCACCCACTTTGCATGGGACCTGTGCAGTTCCCGCGACCCCAACTTGGTGTAACTGACATGAGCTGACAAAGAACGATATGTTTAACACCATATTTCTTATGTAAAAAGCGTAGCAAATGCGACAATCTTATGTGCAATTACTGCTGGCGATGTATCAGCGTTTACATCGTTGTCCCCGATAAGTAGATGTTCATGTCATGGCGCAAAATCTTGTCGACTGTGTACCCTCCGACCCCTTTAATGGTTACATTACAAACTTTCGTTATGTTGAAAGAGTCTAAGATCCGTCCCTAACCTCAAATACCGATCTAACAATTTACAAAAGGAAGGACCCAAAATAAGTGTTTTTGTCATTGTCTTACCAATAACAGACTATGGCTTAGTACAAAAAGCAAAATCTACTCACCTTCTGCTTTCCAGTGATCTTTAAAAGTATGTGACACTAAAATACATCCCGTACCTTAAATATTTTTTTTGCAAGTGACTCTGAGACTGATCGATATATTCGTACGCCCTAAAGCTATATTCCATTGGCTGAACGAGTCACGTGACCCAATTCCTGGGTTTGTCTGCCCCAGAGGGTCTATATTGCTTTGTTTACAGTGCCCAATAAGGCCTATTCACCCCTCATCACAGATATTTTTGCTCTAGCGCAAATAGCTTTTCTTGTATCTGCTGGGCGATAACAAAGCGTCTCTGCTAACTCTGAAAACTTTTCTGTATGTCACAAAAATAATTGTTGTTAAAGTGTATCACGAACAAACTTCCGACTTGCAATTACCAAATTATTAGGTTTTCATAAATTCCAAAAATAATCTATCGTAGTCTCAGGAATTATTTCACGCATTATCTCACATCGAATCATATCTGACTGCAGTCTGATTAATCTTTTAAATTCTTTTAGAGGTTCATCAATAGCTCTATGATCATCAGTTATCTCCTCATAATAATCTACCAACTTTTTTAGCCATTCGTGTGGAGATGATAAGGGTGGTGGTGGTTGACCATGATCACCACACATGATAATCGCAGTGATTTTTTAAAAAAAAAAAAACAATCAAGAAATAGTTTTAATACCTACAACGATACTGTACAAATTTAATCACAAATAATAATCTTAGGAATATGTTTCTCGCCCATTCGTTGTGAAGTCCTTCTCCCTTCCATCGAAAGAAACTATGATACGTACTCGAGTTAACTCCTCGTTCGTTCATTTCTCTGGCGAGTCTATGTGTGGGTGTCAAAACCATCATATCAAAATTCAGAAATAATTCAATCGCACGTGTTATTTAACAGAACCTTCAAGTAAATTGAGATAAACAACCTTAAGCCTGGTCACAGGATCATATGCAGATAGAGCCGACGAAAGTTTTGACATTTGATTATTTTTTAAATTTATTTCCATAGATTCAACGTCAGCAGATTCAGAATAAAATTCCTTGTCTATTTTTTTCTTTAATTTCTAATGTGTATTATTTCATGTTTTTATTCATCTTCTTCTGCTTATGAATACTAATATTAGTAGTAGTAGTAGTAGTAGTAGTATGTTAGATATTTTTTCCCTCATTATTATAAATACCAGTGTGTGTGTGTGTGTGTGTGTGTGTGTGTGTGTTTCTCGTACGAGAAATCCGACCTACTCAAGCTGAAATCCGACGTTCGCATCCTAGGCAGTCTAACAGCCCGTTTTGAATATTTTTTTTTTTAAATCAAACATATTACGTTATCTACAAAATTAATGCACCTCTCGACAGATAAATTAACTGTCGTAGACAATGGATTAATCATTTTAATCTAAGAATACATTAAGGTGTGTTGAACATTGCGAATTTTCAACTTAACTATCTAACTTCATCACTCGTGCAACGGTTTTTTGTTGTATTTGTTTGAATTTGTTAAATTAATTGTAATAAATCATGGAAGGCTACAATAATAGGAATACATAAATGACTAATTCCACACTTGTATAAAAACAATATTTGAGCGAAATTTATTTCTGTACAAGTCCACGAATTTTCCTAGTATTAAAATGGCTACACGAAATGAACATGTTGGATGTCTTTCCCGCGTTAGCTTGGAACTTGGATAATTATTGTAACATCTAGTCCTGATTGACGGCCATAAAAAAATTATTATACCCAGGCCGATCTATTTTATAGGTGTCTATGTGTAGTTCACATTTTTCAGTATAATTTAAATGACACGCAAGATATGGCTGTCATCCGGCAATTATAGACGGAAATTACCCGGACATGTTAACAATAGCTATACTGACCATATGTGGGGTTGGGGAATTATTGGCTAAAATTCATTTAATCCGTTCATCTTCTTTTCTTCATCATTATAACATGGCAATTGATTAAAATACTTATTTCTTCGAAGATGCATACTATTCTCAATTGATATAAAATATTAAAAACAGCAATATTTTATTATGTATGTCTCTTGTTGTTTCTATATCAACTTACGTACATATGAAAAGTCTCACAGTCTAACATTTTGCGATGGTTCCACATATTTCGATGATAATAATAAAGATATGAAGCATATAATTCATGCTATACAACAATATATAATATGTGTAGGTATCTTATTAAATACCACTTCATTTGTCTGTGTGACTAATGCATTCTGATGAAAAACTTGCAATTTACCGATTTTCATATCATATCTACTTCCCTCTACACATGCCGTTTTGTGATGGTACACATATTTCCATACCACAACTATAGATGTGAAGCCTAGAATTCAAACTAAACAACAGTATATAATATATGTAGGTATCTTATTAAATACGTCTCGTTTGTCTGTCCGTGCGACAAATACAAAGACCGAATATCACAAACTTGATATAGTTTATAAGTTTCTCAGCAGTCAAAATCGATCTATACCAAAAAGAGAAGTGCTAAAATGCAAAATTTAAAAGTTGGTATTTTTTTACTCAGTATCGCTTACGGTTAGCAATTTAAAAAAATTAATAGTTCACAGATTGAATAAAATTTATAATAAACTTATCAAAAAAATACGAATACATTTGTTTGTGATAATTGTAGAAATTTTGGTTGTCAAAATTGATTCATTGTGGGTAATCAAAAAGTGTTAATGTTATTACAGGTATTGTATGTTTTTCCTATATTTCATGTGTAAACGATGCTGTATACCTTTCCAGTCAAAATGAATAAATCGTGTGTTTGTTAAAAATCCACCGATTTTTATAAATAAGAGATGGGGACATATGTTTTTGATAATTTTAGAAACGTACGTGTAATCAGATTTTATGTTAAATATCAATTGAAAAAAGTATAACTTTTTAGTGAGTCTAGATTAATAAAGGCAACGGATGTTTTCGGTACATATCCTGTCTAAGCGGGATGGCATTTAGCTGTAATTAATTGATATAATAACATTGCACCTGAGTGAACGATGCCTATAAAATGTTTGCTTTGACAAGACGACTTGAGCCCGCAGCCAAATATCGTAGTCTCGATTTATACAGGTAATGGATGTTTTTACGTACATTTCCTGTCTAAGCAGGGTGACTTTTTAAGTGGAACGTATTGCTATAATAACACGACACAATAGCCGTGAGTAAATCTCATGAATGTTCATTTTATAATCCATTACGTTTCGCTTCTAATTGTTTTAATAACAGGGCTTTTGCCATCGGCCACAATGTCCGTGTACTACTCAAGATTAACGAGCACATTGAAACTTGGACTGACACAAGATTAAACCTAGCCGACCGAGTACAGGTTGCTAAAACCTACATGTGTAGTCAATTAAATCATACACTCAGTGTGGTACACCTTACTAAAGCCATCATTGGAAACTTCGAGCGGATACTATTGAACTTTATTTGGCAAGATAAAAAACACTACTTGAAGAAAACCTACGTATACAGACCTAAAAAAAAATGAGGATTAGCTTTGCCGAACTTAAGTTTATGCCAGAAATCTCTTATTTTAAATAGATTTAAGAATTTAAATAATGAACCAAAGCATCCGTGGGAAGCTTTGTATATATATTGGTTTGGATATATCTGCAGATTCAATATAGACATATATAAAAAAAATCAATTAAGTAAATTATTACAACCACCAGGATATTTTAAAAGAATTAAAGAGTTAATATACGTGCATAGGGATATTCCAACATTATGGAATAAGAATACATCTATCTATCTATCTATCTATCTATCTATCTATCTATATATATATATATATATATATATATATATATATATATATATATATATATATATATATATTGCTTGATTTTAAAACACAGGAAAACATGAAATAGAACTTAAATTTCCTCATTGAGACTGGTCAGCCATTTGGAGAAATTGGGCACGTATAGGAAGTGCCTCCATACAAAGTAGGCTCTTCATATACTTGCACGACAAATGGCTGACAGGCGAAATAGCATTCACAATGTCCGGCATTGAGCTGTAACCTGTAAACTAATGTATGTATAATAATAATACATAGCGCCTAATCTTTAGAAGCTCTAAGCGCTTTACAACATTTGACAACACTTAAAAAACATATATAATGATATGATTACAAAAATAGAAACAAGCACCACAAAATTAGAAACAGAAAATATGCTGTAAATATTTAAATCAAGAATACATTATTAGGTCTTTAAGTCTGCTCTTGCAGTTGAAATAGGTGAGTTTTAAGAGCGCTCTTGAATAATATCACTGTGTCTTGTGTCTAAGTGCAGTGGGCAACTCGTTCCACGTTGCTGGGTTCTGGTATATATATATATATATATATATATATATATATATATATATATATATATAGAGAGAGAGAGAGAGAGAGAGAGAGAGAGAGAGAGAGAGAGAGACACATACATACTTACATCCTACATACAAACACAGACATACAAACATACATACACATACATGCACACATACATTCTTGCACACATACGTATATACGTGTCTGTATGTATGTACGTGTTTCTGTATGTGTGTGTCTGTCAGTATGTATGCATACATATATATATATATATATATATATATATATATACATATACATATATTCACACATATCTAGACATATATAAAGATAGACATAGACAAAGACACACATACATACACATATTCATAGTGATACGCACACATACACATGTATCCACACATACCTACATACATGCACTCATATACACATGCTGGCGTACATATACAAATACACACACAGATATAAACATATATACTTACATCGATACACAGTCACACAAATATAGAATGTGCACATACAGACATAGACACATACGCACAGACATGCATGCTTACATACACAGAAACATGTTTACATCCTGCATACAATCACACAGACATATATACAAAGACATTCAAGGATACAGACATATACATGCTATGTTCCACATTTATTGTGTCAGCTACTTAGGCAGACCGTGAAGTAAGGTTACGACAATTAATGCCCAACCAGATTTCTCGAGTCAAACTAAACCCGGATAAATAACTAAATAAGTAAATTTGAGATACAGAGATCAGTCAGACAAGGCTGCCCTCTATATTGCTATTATACGTAATAGCAATTGAAATACTAAGCATAAAAATAAGAAATAATAAACTCATAGAAGGAATTAAGATCCCAAATTTGAAAGAAGAATTCAAAATGCTCAAACATGCTGACGACTGTACGAACTTTAAAATTGACCCAAATTCCTTTAAACACTTGGAAAAGGAATATGAAAATTTCAGTAAAGCCTCTGGGTCCAAAATTAATCATGAAAAAAGTGAAATATTAAAAATAGGTAACTGGAGAGGGAACCACCCTGGGCTCCCACCCCACTTGATAAAAGAGAGGGTTAAAGCCTTAGGCATATACTTTGGCAAAATGAGGATAGAGAAAACTTACAAAACCTAAAAAAGAAAGTAGATAAAAATATTGAAATCTGGGCACAAATGCCATTGTGTATAATGGAGAGTGCGCAAGTTGCAAAAACTTACTTTTATTCAAACATAAATTACCTTTTAAAATCTCTAGACTTACACTACAAAGTACTAAACAAAATAGATAAAGAAATAATTAACTATATATGGAATTTTAAACTGCATTACATTGAGAAAGAAACTTTATATCGGGAAAGCAAACGAGGAGGTTTAGCTTTACCCAATCTAAAATGGATGCAAGAAGCAAACATTATCAACAGATTTTTAAAAATTAAAGCTTCCCCGGATATGCCGTGGGAAGCTATTTATATTTACTGGTTTGGTTTTATAAACAGGAATAGACGGGATATTTTTACAAACAATGCTTTAACCAAAAAGTTTTTCGTAAGCAAAAAATTTAAATATATAAAAGAGTTGGTTTTTAAATTTAGAGATAATAAAGAAATTTGGGAAGGGGACAAAAACACATATAAAATAATAAGGGAATTTTATACAAAAAATCAAAGATGTAAAGTAGAAAGGGAAAACTGGGGGGGGGTAGATTGGAACACTTCATGGACAAATTGGGCAAACATAAAATCTTTAAAAATTCAAAGTATCATCTTTAAATATCTTCACGACGTTTGGCTCACTGGTGAAGTAGCAAAAAGAAAGGGCATGATAAAAATTATTCCAAAGTGTCCCTTATGTAAAGCGTATAGCTTTACAAAGACACATGTAATGTTAGAATGTAAAAATAATAAAAAGACAAGAGACAGTATTATTGCTTCAATAGCAAAAATTAAAACTATTAAATATCAGCAAAATCGAATATTATATTTAGACGTGAAATTAGACCAAAAACATTTTTTCGAATTAACTAATTTTATAATAGATACTATGAGGAAATGTGGACAAATTATTACGATACGAAAATGACCCATCCCTTTTAAAATGTTTCTTTTTTATTTTTTTTTTTTTCTCTCTCACCTACTAATCAACAATATAGAACTGGAATCCTATACTAAAATAATTAGAAAATAAACCTTCTCTTAAATTTAAAATTGGACAGGGTATCTGCACATGGATGAAGTAGGAGACAGAAACGCCACCGGGCTATACCACAAGGCGCTACGCGAAGTGGGAAGGTCGGTGGAAGAGCTTCCGAAAAAGGCATGTGCAGAAAATGGACAAACAAACATAAACACAAGGGGCTTCTTCTTTATGTAAATGGATTCCAGGAAAAAAATAAAATCAGAAAAGGACTAACAAAACTTACATAAATATGCAATCCCATTTGGACTTTTATATTTGGAATTTCTAAATAGTGGAGTTGTATTGGAGTAAGGCTATGTCTCGTAGGGAGAAGCATGTTACCTAATAAATAAAAACATGTGGTTCCTTACAGACTGGTCTTATTACCAACCTACTTTATATAAGTTAATCAAATAAGAAATGACACACAATATTGCACTCACTAAAACACCAGGCTTTATTTTTCTCAATACAAATCGAAAATTAGTACACCGTTTCTTATACAAAATTCTAAATTTGCAAATGATCTAATATAAATTTAGTATTGGAAATAAAAAAAAAAAAAAATTCTTCCTTCGTAGAGAAACTCTCAAAGAATGTGATTATTATGCCGTCCTTACAAAAACATCTATAGCATACATACATTATAGCATTACACAGATAACATACACAGGACATAGGGACCCTTTGGCAAAGGTCACTGGTAATAAAGATGATGTTTTCCAAACTGGTGATTTAATCCAGAGAGGGGAACTCATCTTTTAGATAACACTAGGGAAAAAAAGAATACCCCACACACAATTGGGATCAAAATTCTATTTAAAATAAATACACTTGCAACACCTCTGAGAGGGATACATGTAAACATAAAAACCTTTTAATTTTTTTGGATAAATTGGGGGGGGGGGGCATTTGTCTGGTGCCCCCCCCCCAAAAAAGGATAAATAACTAAAAATCAACTTTTATAATATGCTTATCAGCCAGTCCCAACACAAACACATATAACACACAGACAAAAGAGTATACACATATAGCAGACACGGGATAATACTGATCTCTGGCAAAGATCACTAGAAGTAAATAAACTCCAAAACCAGCCCAGGTGGAGGAGTATTTCACATTAGTTAGAAAGGTGTAAAATCCCTATTCAAAATTTATAAAAATGAAATTAATAAAAAAAAAACACTACTAACACATTCACACATAAAAACTTTTATCTTTAGGCAATAGGGGGTTCCTTATATGATGGTAATCTGAGTGGGACAACACCAATAATACTTAGGCAGTTGTTTGTACATGTTTGACTAATAGCGTGCTCAAATTTAACGTTTTGATGGGACCACTGCCATGTTTTATAGCCAAAATGCATTCCATGTCAGTGTCCATAACTACAAAAGGCGACCATGTTAGAGGAAAACACAGTTTCAGGGAGGTTCCACCTTACTGAACAATGGTGTGAATCTCATGAAGATCTAAGCCATGTCTTTGAGTTGCTGTATATCAGTACGCTGATATGAACTAATCTTGGTCACTTAGAGCAGTTCACTGCACATGTCCTTATGAGACCTTGCTATCACCACCGGACTACTGCAGAGCTTCCAAAACTGATCCAACTCTAAGAATTTGTTCCAGATACCAGGCTAGACTTGAAAAAGATATAGCATGTTTCACTTAATTCTATAAAACAGTAAGATGTAGACAAATGAAGTTAAAATGTGTTAGATAGGGTGATTTCAAAATAACATTCAGGTTGCAAACATGGGAAAATAGTAAACTTGACAGTTGTTGTTGTTGTTGTAGGGCTTAAAGCCATTTTTCAGCACACGATAGGCTATACATGGCGGCCAGTATTAATGGTGGAGGAAGAACCCGGGAAAACCCCGGAAAGAACCACCGACACATGAGAAGCTACTGGCAAGCATTCTCACATATCCACATTGGCCGAATCCAAGACTCGAACCCACGCAGACAGAGGTAAATTTGACAGAGTGACACTCAGAAATGTGAAGCAATGGGCGTGTATTAAAGTGATAAATGCATCCTAAAAATGTATGAGGTTTCTAGAAGCATATTTAGCCATTTACAAGTTAAATAACTAATCAAGCAGAGTATGTATCATAAAGTTTAAGGCAATGTTGGAACGGTGAGTTTTAATAATTGGTGCAAACATTAGTACATGCCAGTATACAGGAAAGTCAAATGACAATGTACTAAATTAAAATATATTACTATAAGTAATCTTATTCATGAGGAAAATAATAATTTTGGATATTGCAAGTGAATACAGCCAAATGTAGCCACACAGATCAACTATAGGTACTAACATATTCTGTATCATCAATTAAATATGAAATTCTGACCCCCAAAACGTATAAACAAGGATGAACACTGACAAATGTGGGACATATACAATGTAACCTCTCCCTCGATAACTCACGCACAGCGGGGTCCACAAACATAGACCGCACTATAAGCGAGGGCGCGAGTTACCGAGGGACCTCCAAAAGTTGAAAAAATTCGCTTAGACATCGAGAAAAGAGCGGGTGGTGGGGTCAGAGTCAGAGAACTGTGCTGTTTAATGACTGAATGCTCATTTACAATCACGTGAATAATAATGTTTAATAACGTGCTTTTTCTAATGAAGTTGTTCGTTATTCTGTTTAAATAATATTTATTTTCAAAATGTCCAACATGTGAAATATCGTCCCAACTGGTTTCGACAACCATCACGTGTACGCAAAAACATCTGTGTATTACGTCACTGCTTTTTGTTTTCTTGATGAATCTGGTTCAACGGAGTGTTATTTAATAGTATCCTGCCAAATCGGGAGTCAAAAGGGCGGGGAACTAGACTAACTGTCGATACACCGCCAAACAAGATTCCTTTTCTTCAAAACAAGCGAAATTTATTTCGCGAGACACTCGTCTACGTCGAATCTCAATTTTTGCATTGTTCAGTAAGTACAGTATTTATGTCGTGATTTCATTGGAAGTAATAATGAAACTTCTTATCATCCTTGAGGATATCTCTAAGTGCCAGTTCAAGTAAGTATCTGTGAAACCAAGCTCTTTATTTTACGAAGTTTTCATTTCGCTCGGTTGCCTTTATATCTTTGATCACAGTTACCGGTGGCCTAGTGGTTAGAGCGTCCGCCTCGGATGCGGGAGGTCGCGGGTTTGAACCAGGGCCGAGTCATACCAAAGACTTTAAAAAATGGTACTAACAGCTGCTTTGCTTGGCGCTCAGCATTAGGAGTTTAGTGTTAGTACTGGTCGGCCTGGTGCCAGGATAATTTGACTTGGTGGGACACCATGCCACATGTGCAGACATGTAGCGATATGACTGAAAAATTGTTAAAGTTACGTTAACAATCTAAATCACACATACACACACACACACACACACACGCGCGCGCGCGCGCGCGCGAAAACACACATACACCAATGAGTCGGTTAATTTAAGGTAGTTTATGTTACATACACAGTAACATGTATAACAGTGAATGATCAAATGAAGTGAGTTCACCCGAGAAACGACCAGGGCCGCTAAATTTTAAGTTTGTAGGATTTTTGTCCGTTTTAACTTTTCTTTTATTCCTGCTCCTTTATTTGATTCAAAAGACATAATTAACGTGATAATACAAAGGAGGCCAGCTATTAATTTAGTGCAGCAATACAACAAATGCTTCTACAAGTCAGTTATCAAAACACAGTCGGCACCTAATTAGGTTCTCAGAGAAACGCTCGCGGACATAGTTGTTATGGTAGATTGACGCATTTTTCGTTTAATTTCAAGACGACTCATTGCATTTATGATGATTTCACTTAAAAGGAACTAAAAGATAGAACTAGAACATATATTTCAACTGAACAAAAAATATTTAATTTGTATTTATTTATTAAAGTACTGCCTCCACTCGGCGTAAGTGACATTTTCATTGATCGAAATTTCCTTACATATCGTTAATTACGGTGTACGACCGTTTGGATAGAAAATTAAAAAAATTGTATTTTTAAATTTCATACTTCATAATGTTGATTAAACGTTCAGGTCCTATCTACCGTTTTCGACGATAAAACGAGCAATAAATGAAAGTTTCGTTACTAATTTTGATCGCGATTTTCTTAAAGTTCAATAAGGGGGATCAATTTTGGGGGTATTTTCTGGTTTAAAAAATGGGATCCACGCCTGACCCCGCATTATAAGCGGGTGCGGGAGGTCGTGGGTTCGATCCCCGGCCGAGTCATACCAAAAGACTTACAAAAATGGTACTAACAGCTGCCTCGCTTGGCGTTCAGCTTTAAGCGGTTAGTGTTAGGACTGGTCGGCCTGGTGTCAGGATAATGTGACTGGGTGGGACATCATGCTACATGTCTGCGGCATGATGCCCCAGTGCTAGATATCACTATAAACTGCCACACTGCAGACATCGTAGCGATATGACTGAAAAATTGTTAAAGCTACGTTAAAAAAATTCAAATCAGACATCACATCACAGTTATCGAGGGAGTGGTGTACTTGTTAAAATCATATATGCAAACATAATACTCTGTTTGAACATTTTTAGTATATTTTTAAGAGTTACCATTATTAAGCTCAATGATTCAGTTTAATCAGATATCAACTGATGCTACGATACCGCACACTGTCAAAGTACTAAATTGAAATATGATACATAGGCATATTCATGATGAAAATAACATTTTGGGATATTTGAAGTGCGCACAGCAAGAACTGTGCCTTACAGATTCACTATAGGTATAATGTCAGCCTATATGATGTACTGAATGTCAACTTTTGATCCCAAACATTCTAAAATATAGGGATACTTGTTCATGTCAGATATGTAATCATGTTAAGATCAGTTATACTAAGTTAAATTCAAATAATTTGTCTGAATATTCCTTATGCAATCTTTAGAGTGTCAGTTAACAAATATTATTAGTCATTAATCATGCATAAAGCAAAATGGATCATTAGAATTCCCATAATATCATATAAGCCACAATTCTGCACTACACCAATCAATATCTTAATGACACAGAACAATAAAATGGAATGAATTTGGTGTTCAACTTACATCATTCTGCTGTTTTCTTACACGCAAGGGTAAATATACCTGGGGGAAAATATATTTTATCCCTTTGACCTGTTTTTCATTCTCTGACAGCTTAAAATGATTTTGTAGAGAACTTGAGCAGGTTCTTGTATAAAGTTTTCATCTCCGTCTTCTCACTAAATACCCTATAACTATGTTTATAAAACAATTACTGAAAGCTATACAAGCAGATATGTGATACTCAGGAATTCACCCAATCATAAACGCATAAACGAACTGTGCTGATATCATTTAATATCATTCCCAATAAATATTATATATGTGCATTTGGGGGGGGGGGGAATTTTCTTTATTTTATTTTTAAATATTATTTCAACTTTTAAAATAAAACTTAACTTTTTATTTTTAATTTTATTCTTATATTTTCAAAGTCAGGATACATAACATATTAAAATTTCATGTTTCTATCATTAATAATAAAAGATTTTATACCAATTTAAACTTTACTAAAATATTGCACTGACAGGCCATATAACACAATTTTCCTATATATTCTCTACATTAGTTTCTCAGTACTGAACTTTCAACTGTTTGACAATCAATACAAATCATATGTTAATCTAAAATACCTTCAAAGATGACTTCACGGTGAAGTTCTTGTCAAAGGTTCACTGGGATTTTTTTGAAAGGCCTGATTGTAAAAAAAACAACGTGCAATGGAACACAGATTTCAATTTCGGATCATCACCAAATTCTTATTAGTCACTGTACACTGTCGCCGAAACACACACACAGACCACTACACCATAAGCTCATATTCTAAAGAATAAACAATTGTCTTTAAATCCATACCAAAAATGACTAAATCTAGCTCTTGTATCACCACTAGATGGAGACAGGAAAAAGTGCACTAAAAATAGACTGGGACTACATTCGTGGGTACTGAACTGGAATTATTAATTGTGGCCTGATTCCTGACATGCCCAAATTTTTAGTCCAACTTTAATATTTGCATGCCACACCTATTTTAACTTCATACATGAAGTCTTTTGGAATTTCCTTGCTCACAAGACATGTGACAGTTGTCAGAAAGTGTGTAGTGCTGGTGTTCCACAGGGTGCATGTGATGTGATTTGGATTTTTAACGTAGCTTTAACAATTTTTCAATGATATCGTTACGATATCTGCAGTGTGACAGTTTATAGTGATGTCTACCACTGGGGCATCATGCCGCAGACATGTGGCATGATGTCCCACCCAGTCACATTATCCTGACACCAGGCCGACCAGTCCTAACACTAACCTCTTAATGCTGACTGCCAAGCGATGTAGCTGTTAGTACCATTTTTTAAAGTCTTTGGTATGACTCGGCCGGGGATCGAACCCACAACCTTCCGCATCCGAGGTCAATAAAGAAAACTGATTGTTGTACAAAAGTATGTCAGCTGTATGTGGGTGTGGGTGTGTGTGCATGAGTGTGCGTGTGTGTGTGTGTGTCTTTCAACTAATAACACTACAATCCAGTTGTCAACTCAGACAGCTGTTCCAAGGGAATGTCTCCTCTACACAAACATCACGATCATCATAGATAACTACACAGCAACCAATTTCATTAATGGATATTAACAAGATTCTAACAAGTATTTTAGCAGAACTGAAAACCATAAACCAAAATCATACCAAACTTAACCAAGGAACATTGGAATCAAAATTGTTTTGTGTCAGTAAATATTTGGAAGGTTACATATAAAGGATATATTTAAAATATTGTATGCTATGGTAAGGCCAATTTTATTTTTACAGGAGTATGAATATAATAATAATAATAATAATAATAATAATAATAATAATAACAATGACTTCATTTCAAGAAGAAGCTCATTTCGTCAACCGACCAATCTTCCATGAAGCCTTCTTCATGGCATTTGTATAAATATATACATATATAATGCACAATTTTTACAAGATGAGGTGTCTTCAGACAACAAATGCTATTAAAAACTCTACAATTGATCTACTGCTAAATAAAATATGTAAATGGCTTCAAGGATAAGTACATACAGGATTCATACAAATAGTAGTAGCTAACATGTAAAACATTATGGGTGAGTACATGATAACACTTTTTCAAATAGTAATACTGAATCAAACAAAATCATACAAATTATTTTTTCTGTTTATGTTGATTAAAAAGGTTTTTGAAAGCTTGTCAGCTGGCTTTATATAATGTGGTATGGAATTCCATAGTTTGGCTCCAGAAAAAGCAAAACTCTTCTTATAAAACTATGGATTTGGTTTAGGTAAATATAACTTGTTGTTTGAGATGGATCTTAATTCATACATATGTACATTTTTAACAAATATATGATTACATTTAAGAATATCAGGAGCCAAACCATGTAAGGATTTATAGACTAGTAAAATCTTTTGAATCTGAGTTCTCTGCTGAAATGCAAGCCATTCTAGGGCTTTAAAAAAAAAAAAAATTACATATCATTTTAGATCTTGTAGGCCATCAAGTTTGCATTGATTGGAAGAATTTATCTTCCTAAATTGTATGGTATATTTTCAAATCTTTGCATGTTTAGAACTTATAAGTGGTACTATATATCCCTTATTGTGCTGATAATTTGTTAAACTCTCAATGCTTGACCTGATCTGGCCCTGTAGAAAACAAATAATTATATATTGTACAGTTTCTCAATCTGAATGACATGCAGTTGATTTTTAAAAAAAATCCATATTGGGTGGTGAAATCGTAAACTGAGAGAAGGGAGGTAAATGCTTTTGCTTGATTTATATAGTTATTTCCCTTGCTAAAGTCTCTTTATTCTCTATTACCACATTCATACCTCTCTAGGTCCTGTAAATTTGTTTCACATTAATATTCATATTAATAATTCAAAATTTATTTATAAAAATAACCCCTTCCCAAAACATCTTAACAAGAGTATCTTCATAAGCATATTTCTCTTTTTTGAAACAAATGGAATATATATCCTATGGCAGACAAGATTGATAAATGTGACCAGTGCTTAAAATAAAATTAAAAATAGTATTGAACATTTAGAAAATACACACCTTAGGATATGTTTCTGATAGAGATATTCAACATAAATGGACAGTGAATATTGGTCTATAAGAAGCATTTTTTTCTTATTCATTTTACACTGATTTAGTAATGAAATTAACTTTTTCAGGTTTTCCTTAGTCTAGAGCTTTATGACACAACAGCACAAGTAGGTTATTTGGTGCTGAGCCAATTGGAGTAAAATGCCATGCCCAGGGCACACCACTGTATTTGACCCAGACTGCTCCAATGGTTGGATTCAAACCATTACCCTGTTGGTCATGAGTACTGCAAGCTAACCTTAGAACCATGGTGGCTTCAATTTTTTCACAGGAAAGTTGTCATGTTTTGACATAGCTTGTTTATGAGATGTTGCTAAGTGTTGATACATATAGTTCAATGTTGACTCCTAATATGTCAGAAGAGATTATAACAAAATCTCATCAACTCCTTCATGAAGCTATGAAACAGTGTTGTAAATGAAATTTGTCTAGAAGTATGGTTAGAAATGCACCGTGCATCCAAGTTACAGCTAAAGACTATACACACAATTCCTTTGTAGAGAAGTCAACCTTCAACAAATAAACAAATGTGGTCTCACTGTTAGCGAGTTCCATAATCAGTGATTATTTTTTGATGAGTGATGCTGTATATTGCTTTCTTGTACCAATTATTGAGTGATGTGGGATTCAATAATAAACAGATAAGCAACATTTCTTGGTCTTTTTAGACCACACACATTAACGGGAAGCAGAGCTGTACACAGCTGCAGTTTCAATAGTTTTGGATAGAATATTTTACAAAAATATGAATTGCAGATTGGAATTGATTTTATTTTAATGGAACATTTCACAAAAATATGAATTACAGATTGGTATTGGTTTTATGTGTCAACATTCAGTTCATTTATTAGGCTTATGAGCTTTATTTCTAAAGAACTTGAGAATGCTATACTGCACTTAATTCAAGCATCTATACAATTATGAGGAAAGTCATTACCTGGCATTTTTAATATTCTGACAATAAGCTTATCACAAATAAAATGAAGCAGTGGAATTTTTGATCTGACAATTTGAGTGACATATGACATGGTCTTAATGGAGATGTATGAATCCCTGAAGAAAAGTAACCTAGCATGAGTCAATTCATGCAGACTATTGTTGCTATACAAAATGAAGGAGGTGGCTGTGGAAACAATTAATCAATTGATTAGTGACTTTCAGAATAGCCTTATGAATGTTATTTTTGTTTTCTTCAAAGCTGTTGAGATTAGACCAGTTATCAGAAAGAGATATTAAACTATGGATAGATTGCTAAATTACAGATTGTATGTTAGGAATCTAAGACAGTTCATTATACCACAAACTTGATCACAGAGTTTGTCCCTTCTGTTTCTGACCACTCCAGTGGCCTAAGTGGTTAGAGTAGTCAGCATCTGACTTGGATGAGGGAGGTCATAACTGCAACATTCAAAGAAAATTCAGCGACAGTACATGGAATAGATAGTGGTATGCCAACTATTTTGATTGCAAATGAATGAAATGAAATAGATTTTGTTTGATAGTAATGTGGCAAAATGGTAAATAGTGTTGATGGTGTAGCAACTTCTCATCCATTTAAACTTCACCTCTTGTTTCCTTGCATATTCATTTGCCATGTTCTGCTTGATATTTACTGCACATATTTCCTTAACGTAACAGATAAGGCAAAAGAGTTGAAATGAAGGTGTGTAAGTGTTTTCAGTTTATATTTCTGTATATTAATCGAAGGGAATTACCTCTTTTTCAATTTCCTTCTCATTTGTTACCTTTTCTTCCTCTGTTACACTCACTTTCAATTCCTTCACTGATTGCCTAAATTATACAGCTAAGTCTATTGTTATTGTTGGCAAGGCTTTGAAATAATTTCATTGATTGTAATATGGTTTGAAGATAATTTAAACTGAAGTACTTGTAAAGCTCCATTATGATATTTCCCATCAGTACACAGCGTAAATTGTAAAACCATATTTTCTGCACGATTCTTCATATATATATTTTTATAAAAGAAAAGAAAAATTTAACAAAATAAATGAATTTAAATAAATTTATTGTGATTGTTACCATCAGAACACAAAAGGAGATTATATTTACTCATAATGACTGTTCAATCAATACACTATTACCAAAATGGATGGTTGGCTTGCTGTGGTAGTCTTAGTCAAGGGAGGTAATGCAGTCTGTACTGAAGGACAATGCAATTCTTCATTAGGTTTAGCCCATCATTTCTGGAATTTGATGGGAGCAAATTTTGGTGGGAGAAAATTAATGTGATGCCAATGTATCTTAAAATAACATTTCAAGTAGGATATTCTTGTTGAAAACTTGGAGTTATTAATCAGCATTGAAATTATTCATAAACTCTTACTCCAGACAGAGTTATCAAAATACAGTAGTCAAGTCAAATGTCTGTGTCGAGTATTCAAGTGGAATGTCTGTGTTAAGTAATCAAGTGGAATGACCGTGTTGAGTATTCAAGTGGAATGACAGTACTGAGTAATCAAGTGGAATGATGGTATTGACTATTAAAGTGGAATCATGATGTTGATGATTCAAGTGAAATGACATTGTTGAATAGTCAAGGAGAATGACATTGTTGAGTATTGATCATGAATGACATTGTTTAGTATTCATGATGAATGACATTGTTGAGAAATCATAATGAATGACATTGTTGAGAAATCATGATGAATGACACCGTTGAATATTCATGATGAATGACACTGTTCAGTATTCATTATGAATGACATTGTTGAATATTTATGATGAATGACATTGTTGAATATTCATGATGAATGACATTGTTTAGTATTCATGATGATTAACATTGTTTACTATTCAACTCTAATATTAGTGTCGAGTATTGAAATGGAATGATGGGGTTGAGTATTCAAGAGTTATTAAAAGAGGTAAGAAAGGTGACCATCTTATAGGTGAAGTTACCTTATAGTTTGAGGTATTTTAGATATTATATTACTGTTGAACAATGAAATGGAATCCTGCATGGTTATTCATAATACATTATACACGATATTGCTATCTAACAATGAAATAGAATCCTACATGGTTATTCATAATACACTATACATGATAGAGCTATTAGATAATGAAATGGAAAAAAAAAGATTATTCATAATGTTGTATACACATAATGCAATTAAATAATGAAATGACATCAGCAACCATTGTTGTCATATAAACAGGGCTATTTTACACTGAGTTGTCTTACAATGAGGGTATACTCTATATTGTACTGTTAAATCTCTGTATAGTAATCACTGTGCTAATGGCCAAAAGTGACCTGTATATAGGAATGGCATTTATTACTCGGTCAATAAAGAATCAATATTTTCTGTTCATACTCTGCACTGAAAGAAATAAACTCATAAATCTCCACATTTAAAAAATGAATTAATGAAAACCTGACAATAACATTAATAAATCATATACCATATATATATATATATATATATATATATATATATATATATATATATATACCATATATATATATATATATATATATATATATATATGTCTGATCCAATTGCAACAACATAGACCCTGGTCTTTTGTTGAATAATACACTGTCACATCAGGGTCTAGGTTTGTCTTACTGATTACACCTAACAATCTGCATGGACTCAGATCTGCTTGGTGCTCAGCATTGCAAGGTAATGGTTATGACTGGTCAGCCTTGAAATGTCAGGATAATGTGACTGGGTGGGACATGGTGCTACATGTATGTGGCAGGATGTCCCCAGTGCTAGACATCAGTATAAATTGCCATACTGCAGACATCATAGTGATATGACTGAAAAATTGTTAATGCTATGTTAAAAATCCAAATCACACACAACCTGTTTCCATATACGACTGTATACAATATTCACTTAGGTGGATACCATGTGTGTGTGTGTGTGTGTGTGTGTGTGTGTGTGTGTGTGTGTGTGTGTTAACTGTTCCACTTTGTATACATGTATATTTGTTTGTATGTATGTATGTATGTATGTATGTATGTATGTATGTATGTAATTGTATGTATGTATGTAATTGTATGCATGTATGTATGTATGCATGTATGTATGTATGTATGTATGTATGTATGTATGTATGTTTACATCTAGGGATTAAACTTGAGTAACAGAACAAGACAACCCAACAAGCATTAAACTTTCCAAAATTTAAATTTATTTAAATAAATTATAATAATCAAACAAAGTGAAAGAATTAAAATAACTCGCAGTGTGTGAATTCCTAGCATGAAATTGTAATAATCCTGAAATGTTCTATCAACTGGTATATGGTAATCTGAATGTAGCTTGTACAGTGTTTGTGTGTTACCTTGATAACATACATCCATACTGACTGTTTAAATCAATGACTATTCTCTGCTATATCCTACGAATATATTGTCAATGAATCAAAAGTTCTCTCTCAATGGGTCTTACAAATGCTAGCACGACTACATGAACATCCACATGGAGCGTGTATCTTCACTATATAGTGTCCTTTTTATGTTTCAAATGAACAATCTCTGATACAGACCAATTTTGAAAAGTTAACTCTTATTATTTCAGCATTATTCAAACTGGTTGAAAACATAAGTAGCCCTAATCTGACCTTGTTTGCACAAACTACTATCAATACTCACATTCAGTTGTTGATTTCACCTAGATTAGCCATTTAATTGAAATCTACTGCAAACTATAAATATACTTTTATGATAGTACTAACCATTGAAATAAAAAATATAAAATAGAACTTCATAGTCTCAAATGTCTTACACACAAATTATAAATTCAGAAGATGATACCTAATTCTTTAAAACTATGTATGTATGTATGGATGGATAATAATAATAATAATAATAATAATAACAACAAGAAAAATGATAATAATAATAATAATAATAATAATAATAATAATGACTTCATTTAAAGAAGATGCTAATTTGGTCAACTTACCCGTCTTGCATGAGGCTTCTACAATGACATTTGTATAAATGTATACATATCTAATGCACAATTTTTACAAAATGTGGTGTCTTTAGACAACAAATGCTATTAAAAACTGGACAATGATCTACTGCTACAGTAAAATATGCAGAAGGCTTTAAGGATGAATACATACTGGATTCATGCAAATAGCAAACATGTGTAAAACATTATAGGAGAGTAAATGATAACAATGCTGTATAACGTAGTACATACAGGATTCATGCAAATAGTAGTAGCAAACATGTGTAAAACATTATAGGAGAGTACATGATAGGAGTAGTAGCAAACATGTGTAAAACATTATAGAAGAGTACATGAAAACAATGCTGTATAACGTAGTACATACAGGATTCATGCAAATAGTAGTAGCAAACATGTGTAAAACATTATAGGAGAGTACATGATAACAATGCTGTATAATGTAGTACATACAGGATTCATGCAAATAGTAGTAGCAAACATGTGTAAAACATTATAGGAGAGTACATGATAACAATGCTGTATAATGTAGTACATACAGGATTCATGCAAATAGTAGTAGCAAACATGTGTAAAACATTATAGGAGAGTACATGATAACAATGCTGTATAACATAGTAGTACTGAATTAACAAAATCATACAAATGATTGCTTCTGTAGATGTTGACTAAGAAGCTTTATAAAAATTTGGCATCAGTCAGCTGACTTTAAATAAGGTGGTATGGAACTCCATAGTTTAGCTCCAGAACAAGAAAAACTTATGCATGCATGCATGTATGTATGTATGTGTGTATGTATGTATGTATTATTTCTAACCAGTCTTTGTGAAAAAAGATTTTATTCAGCAAATACATTCCATGCTTTCTCTGATCTGCATGTCTCAGCCCATATGCAGTCCTTACAGTCCTTCTTGGGAAAAACAAAAGGCCAGTCCATCTTCAATCCTTACTGTCTTTAATGACAAACCCAAAAGACTTCTTTGAAAGAGAGTTCTGCTTACCTGATGTCTACAATAACTACCATGCTTGGTAAATATTTTTATCTTTCATGTATAAATCAAAGTACAGTTCATATAAAACTTCCTAAACCAGATGCTGTTAGGACCATACATTTTAACCATTGTATCTAAGTGGTGAATTTAAAGTTGCTTGAGCAGTACTATAATAGCTCATTGAATGACAGAATTCATGGCTGCTGTATTAGAAGTTACAGGTTTCCATAGTTACTAGCTGAAATAAGTTGCACTCTATTTACTTAGCTCTTCAAATAGCATAGGACAGTAATGTAACTCGAATAACAGCATGTTGTATTTATTCCACAATAATATCAGACATCCATCTGAAAAACTCTGTAAATAGGTTGAGGTGGTCAAAGCAGCCAGCTGAATAAGTCTGTGAAAAAGTTGGGGTGGAATTGTTATCAACAACAATATCCTCAGCAAATATGTGACAGGTTGATTTTTTTTAAAGAAGAGATTAGGAATCTATTGTTAATCTTGGTCTTTCACCACATAAATACTGTAATACAGTCATATTGACTTTATATGACCACCAGATAAGTGGCTCTGGCATCAACCTCATGAAATACCAAATTTATTTCATGATACGTTGATGCTTAATGACAAAACAATCCATACTTCTTCAAAATGTTGCAGAGTTAGTTATTGTCTGATGACAACTTTTCAATACAATATATATATATATATATCTATATATATATATATATATATATATATATATATATAGTTGTAATCTCCATGTCCATCCATCCATTCATCCAGAACACAATCGTGTTAGTTCATCTAGTCACATAGTTTTGTATGGATTGCTATACAACTTGGTAAATATATGGTCACTCACTTAAGATGTGCATTTCATCAACTCTGTCTGAGCCTGTAGATGTTATATTTTGACTTACAGCTAAATGTAGTGCATGACAAAATCTTGTGAAGGTAGCTAATCTTCCACATCTTAATGGATAATGGCCAAAAGCTTGGAAAATGTCATGGTCATCATCTGTTGGTGTTCATATGGACAAATCTATTTGCTTGTGCTTTTTCTGTTAGAGTTATTACCCTTTTATATTGTAGCTTAATGCAGTGCATGCTACAATATTGACAATGCAACATGCATAGTTTGTGTTACCTTGAATGTCCTTGAATTTAAGCTGCTACCTTGAAAACTCCATTAATTTCAAGAAAGTTTGTTTTATTCTTGAAAAATCCTTGAATTTGTTGAAAAACTCCCTGAAGTTTGCCCCAAACTACTTGAATCTAATTGAGATAATAAAAAATATACCTCATGCACCATTATTATTTCATGCGAGGTTACTAATTGTCCCAGTGTGCAGGAAATGAGGATTCACACCCTGAGAATAATTCTGTATGTATTTCCTCCATTAACAATCACCAAAGTTGAACATCGCTTAAGATCCAGGATTATCAATTATTATTTACTTTTGCATAGTTCTAGTTTCTCTACCTGTCAGTCAAAATTATGTTGAAGAAGATTCAATGTTTGTCTTTACACAGGTGCCTGACACAAATTTGATACAAGAATGGGCAAAGAAAATATTGCTTGGAGAGAGGACAAGATTTAAACTGTTTCTTATGCGTGATACCTTTCTATAATAGATAATATGAGACAAGGTTTGCATACTAAATTGAAAAATTTTAGTTTCACACCCAGTCTTTGATTTATTAGGTATAGTCTCAGTTACATTGACACTTTTCAGTAATCTAGGCATAACTCTATTATTAGAGAAATTTTGACTTTAATGTAGAAGCCACGAAATAACTATTTTTATACATCAATAAACTTGGCAATTTTTTAAAATAAAAAAAAAACATCCTATTAACTGGCACTTCTTAGTCATTTGCTTTCATTGGTTATTTTGCTTATGTCAGTCAACTGAGCAATTTTAGTCCCACATGAATCTCTTGTTTGTTTTTTGTGGGTTTTTTTTCTGTTTGTTTTATTTTAAGTTTCAGGGAAAGTTGTGGTACATTTCATCAGTCTGCAAGAGTATCTTGACTAACTGGAGTTAAAATTCCCCAAATTTGGCTGTATACTTTTATGTGATGTTACATTGTGTCATTGGACGACCATTTGTCGGCCTTTTTTTCCAGTTGAATCCTCTAAGAATACTGATATATGATATGTGCTATTAAACATATTTGATAATTTAAATTGATTGGGGGATTTATCCCACTTGGAGACCCCTTGAAGTACTAACAATATCAAATAGTTGTATGTACTGATAAAACTAAAAGCTGACAATTTTAAAACAATTTTGAGATTTATCAGACTTGGGGTCCACCTGAAGTACTAAATATGTCACATGTATTAAAAAAATTTAATTGACAACTTTAAAATAATTTTGGACCAGTCTTAATGTGTATTTATAGTAGGAGGACATAATGAATGTTTTGATGCAGATTCTTGCACATTTATTCATGTCAAGTTTGGAAATATTGTGATATATTGCACACACACACACACACACACACATACATACATTCATACATACATACATACATACATACAATACAACAACATAGCTTATAGCTTCATTGTAAGTTGGTCACTGTTTGTAAAGGGTGGGCTTGGTTATTCACCTAGTTTCTTTGTTTAACACACACACACACACACACACACACACACACACACACACACACACACACATATATTGAGAGAGAGAGAGAGAGAGTAACCTTACATACATGTAGTAGATGGTCTTTGTATGACACCCATGAGCAGTGTTCTAATGAGGGAGTACTGTATCAAGTATCAGATTTTAGAACAGGCAGTTAAAGATATTGGACTGACCTAAATTTGCTGTACAGGTACATACATTGTCCATAGGATATAGGGTACTACTGTCCTCATGTACCATACCTGTCTGGATATAGATTACAAGCCTGTGTATATAGTATATAGTTGCCATAATTTATGCATCAATAGATCCATGTCTGCAGCTTTTGTTATTATCTTTTCAAATGAACATTGTAGACCTTGCCTGCCATCACATAATGCACCAATAGAGCTGCATACATTTATATAGTGTTATTATGATTTCAAATGATCATCATAGACCCTTTCCTGGCATCACTGAATGCACCAGTAGATCAGTGTATATAGATTTTGTGTTTGCCATTATGATTTCAAGTTAACATCATAAACCTTTAGCTGCCATGGCTTGATACACCAATGGATTGCTTTGCATAGTGCTTGTTATTATGATTTCAATGAATATCACAGACCCAGATTTACCATCACACACTGTATCAGCAGATCAGTGGCAATGCTTTTTGACCTGGAGCTGAATGGCAGAATCTTTAGAATACAACTATTCTTACATTTGAAAATACACATATAGACAAATTATAATTGTTTTCAGAGTTATTCCCATTTTTATCTTGACACTGATTGGTTTGATTACAAGTAGTGTCAGTGATTTTGATCAATTGCTGTTATGGTCATTTTAAGATGCATATACATGTATCAGCAAATCAAATTGCTCCTGTGGTTTTTGTTAGATTTGTTTGGGCATTTTAACGTTATGCTGGCTGTAGCATGATATCAAAACAAATAGTCTTCAATAATTTCAATAGATTGAAATTTTATACATAAGACAGTCATATTATGGTAATCATCACAAGTTATGTATAGAAACCAGTCACTGTGACTGACAATATTTTCATTAGATAGACAAGTCATTGTGATTCACACTATTTTCATTAGATATACATGCAGACCAATCTTTGTGTTGTTACTATTTTTTACTAGATATGAATGCAGGCCATCCATTGTATTCATAATATTTTAAGCAAATATGGATGCACATCAGTTATGTTATCCATACTATTTTCATTTGGTAGGGGAATTGCCAACGACAATCAGACACATAAATAGTGACAACCCCTACACATAATTGGATGTCAATAGTGACAACCCTTACACATAAATGGATGCCAATAGTGACAACCCTTACACATAACTGGATGCCATTTGGTAGGGGAATTGCCAATTACAATCAGACAAATCAATAGTGACAACCCATACACATAATTGGATGTCAATAGTGATAACCCTTACACATAAATGGATGTCAGTAGTGACAGCCCTTACACATAAATGGATGTCAATAGTGACAACCCTTACACATAATTGGATGCCATTTGGTAGGGGAATTGTCAATTACAATCAGACACATTAATTGTGACCATCCATGGGAAAAGGCCAAATTGACCTTGTGTACAAAAGATGACCTATGTATGCAGGCCGACCTTTCAAACATGGATGTTGAATAAATATGATGCACAAAATACCATTACTGTTGTGATTATATATATTAGACTAAATTTAAAAATTCTATATTAGATTAAAATCAAAATGTATGGATTAGACTAAAGTTAAACAATCTATATTAAAATTAAAATTTCTATATTAGAGTAAAACTAAAAGTTCCTGATTGGACTTAAATGTAAAAATTGTATAATCCACTAAAATTGAAACATCTATATTAGACTAAAATTAAAAATTCTATATTAGAATGAAATAAAATAGAAAAATAAATAATCAACAAATATAAAAAATTCTATGTTTGACTAAAAGTTAAAAAATCTACAATCAAATAAAATTTTAATTTCTATATTAGGCTAAAATTATACATGTTATATTGTAAAATAATACAGATTCCATATTAGACTAATACTGGAAAAATTCTACAATCATCTAAAATTTAAAATTTCTATGTTTGACTAAATTAAAATTTCCATATTAAACAAAATTCTATATTTGACTTAGACTACTAATCTTAAATTAGACTAAAATTCAGAATTCTGCTAGATTTATTAAAAAGTGTATATTATAATAAAAGTAAAAATTCTGTATTAGAGTAATTTAAATTTCTGTATTATACTAAATTATAAATTCTATAATATACTCAATTAAAAATTCTATATGATGCCAAAATTAAAATTCAATATTAGAAAAATTATACAAGCTCTATAT
>JAECUM010093579.1:0-24892 GCA_016617855.1 Megalonaias nervosa | reverse complement strand
TATATATATATATATATATATATATATATATATATATATATATATATATATATATATATATATACAGAGAGAGAGAGAGAGAGAGAGAGAGAGAGACAGAGACAGAGACAGACAGACAGACAGACAGACTATACGTGTTTTACACTTGTGAATAAATCTCCTCCAGGTGCTGGCACGAGAGCACGAGAAAGGCTGACGAAAACGCTTTTAGAAGAAGGTTACGTCAAGAGCGTTAAGCCGGAACCTTATGATGGATCCCCTCTACAAGTCAACATGTCGCTGTCACTGCTCAACATCGATAGCGTGGTGAGTATTGGGTATTATGTTTTCATGCGATATGTACCAATATCGCCGTTGCCACCATCATTAGTATTAGTATTCCTGATGTTCATTCACCTTCTCTCACCTACCTCCTCCTCTTTCTTCACCTATTACTACAGCTGATGCTGCTACCACTATTATTACCACCATAATATTATCGCCGTTATTGCTATTATATGTGTTTGTACTACTACTGCAACTGCCATTATAACCATATCGCTAATACAACCAACCGCATTAGCTCTCTTCCTGTTCCTGCAATGGCATGAAGTGAGCATGTACAAATTACGTAGTTGAAAAACATTATCTTTATTTACGATATGACCTCTAATTAATGTCGAAATAAAAAGTTATGTGTGCATTTCTGAGAATATAAAGTTCTTTTGCTCCAGAGTTGACGCTCGAAACGCGTGATTAAATACCAAAAGGATGTGTGTGTGTGTGTGTGTGTGTGTGTTAAATTTTTAACGTAGCTTTAACAATTTGAGTCATATCGATAAGATGTCTGCAGTGTGGCAATTTATAGTATTGTCTATTGTGATGTCTAGCACTGGGGCATCACACCACAGACGTGTGGCATCATGTCCCACGCAGTCACAGTATCTTTATACCCGTCAATGCAGTGCTAACACAAATATCTTAAAGCTAAACTCCACGGCAAGCAGCTGCTAATACCATTTTTATAAGTCTTTCGTATGACTTAGCTGAGGTTCTAACCCTCGACCTCCCAGGCAGACGCTCTAACCACTTAGACCTCCGGAGCTGAAATACAAAATGGTAAAACACACAAACACCATATGAAGCACTAACCACAACAATACGAGTAACTACAATCATATCCGTATACACTTCCGTGATTTAATGGTCTGGAACGTTGGTCTAAGAGAAGTAGTTTTAAATGTGGCAGTTGTGGATGAGTCCACAAAGAAGTGAAAATTTCAAAGCTAAGACCTATTGAAATATAGAGCTTGAAGACTAATAATCTTTTGTTTTCATTGATCTTCGTGGATGCAGGTAGCAAATAAGATGCAAGGGGAACTTCAACAGCATGGGAAAATCGTGCCTCGCGTCTGCTTTTGCGGTGTGCAATTCGTCCATTAAACTTGTTTCTATGACGGTATTAGATGGGGTTTTGGGGATTGAATCAAATGCACCTTTTACCCAGAAACGAACTTTTATTAATGCAAAACATGGAAAGAAAACTTCCGTGGAAAAATATGGATCTGCCCTTGACAATAAGCTCCACTCATATAAAAGATCTCCAACAATTGTTGCATCTATATAATAATTCTCCTCTGCATAGATTTATGATCCACCAGTATTGATCAACAGCATTTACATGCATATATTTTTGTTACCAGGATACTAAGGAAAAGATTCTTGAAACTCATTCATGGGTATGGATGAGCTGGACTGACGAAAGACTGTCATGGGATCCATCCGACTTCCATCAAGTCAACATGCTTCATATGCCAGCGGACTCTATCTGGATTCCTGATATCGATTTGTACAACAAGTAAGCCACTTTCTCTGGCGTAAACAACACTGCATCATTTGGAAGTTAATTTAGCGACGTCGTCAGTTTACGTTTTTCTGAACATGTGCCATAGTGTTTCAATTATATGTCTTTCGGCGGCATTACGTCGTATTTTGCTAAAGGTGTCCTAATTTATGTCATTTTAAAACCAACCTCCAGTCTCATTGCCATGTAAATAAAACTCGTATTGATACTTTCTTATTGCATCTGTAAGCATCAAATTGTTTTTATATTATACCCTAAAGTCACAGAAACGAAAGAACGAATTAAATTGTACATTTTAGAATGCGTCTACATGTCATCATGCTTTGTATCAAGACATTTGTATAACAAGCGCAATGATGTGTCTTCCAGTCAAGTTAGGTACAAGAACTGGGACTTGCGGCTCTATGTTGCAATGACCGCTTTTTTAGCATAACGATAGCGATATATTACATCATTTTGTGAATGGAATCTTGCAGTTTTCTAATAATAAATGCATACTATAAAGCAGATTTGTTTATTGTAATTCCGTGGATTTTTTCGATAAAAACGACACTCAACGATAAACATTGTTCGACTCATATATTATTCATACATCGGCCTGTAAAGTCGTCATCATAATTATCAATGTCGTAGTCTACATCGAGTATGATTTGTATTCTGTCTGCTTCCAGCGACGGTGACGCAGAGAAACCAATGTCAGACATGATAGCCGATGTGTACAGCGATGGATCGGTCTTCTATGTGCCTGAGCTCCATCTCAAGAGTTTGTGCGAAGCAGGTCAACAAACAACGGAAGTCGTCCGAATAGCTCGTCTTCTCGGGTTCAGTGAAATGGTCTGCAAACTCAAGTTTGGGTCTTGGACGTATGACGCCACAGAAATTGAACTTGTGACCCCTTCATCACAGATAGACTTGTCCGATTTTAGACGAGTCTCCACCGATGAATTTCAAGTGAAAAGCACTAGCGTGGAAGTGGATCAGGAGTCATTTAATTGCTGCCCTAACCCCTACCAGATCGCCACATTTACAATCATTGTCATCAACAAACCATAGAACCACTTTAACACCAAATAGCAAAGGAGATGACGTCGAAACATGACCTAAAGCGCATGGCTATCCTCATGAAAATGTTTATATTAGTCGCTAGGATATCCCAGAGGTTCGTTGATGATGATTCCTTCCGAAGCATGAAAATTATATTAGATCAAATCTATAAGCACGAACATCTTGTAAGTTTCTGGCTCTATTCCAATTAAATAAATATATAAAGTAGCTACCGCTTACCAATACCCACTTTAGCTTGCTTGCTTATTTTGTATAGGTTTTTTTGCATTATTTTTTGTCATACAGTAAAAGAAAAATAAATTGATATTTGGTGATGAATGCTTTCATTTTGCTTGTTCTATTACTTTTTCCATATATCTCCAAGAATCGTTGTTTCTTGCAATGTTCATCCACTGTATACAAAGGTTACGGCATTAGTGGAAACAAGGGGGTCAGTATGTGATCCGGGCAGGAACAATCTGTTCTCTCACTCACTGTTTTTCATTATTTCTATCATCACCACACACACACACACACACACACACACACACACACAGACAAAGACACATACTTTAATACAGAGAGGAAAACTGTAGACAGTATTCTGGTTACTAAACGGACCTGATACCTTAATAAATACAAGCATGTGCCTATCCAATAATAATATTCAATCAAGACAGCGAATTCACGTTATATTTTACACAGACGATATCCATGGATAGACGAATTCAAGACAACACATCTACAAGATTCTATGCTGCTTTACTGTGTTTCAAATTTATTCTCTATACATGTATAAACTGGCGGGAAAATGGACATCAGCACAGGTTGCGTTTAATTCCCAGAGGCTGGGGGATGATTATATTTTTATCTAAATTTGACGACATCAGCAACTCAGAATTTAAAATAAATGTACTAAAATGTGCACCCAGAAAAAGCAATATATTTTAGGTGTTGAGGCCTTAAATAGAGGCCCTCTCTTCATCGCGTTTCAATCACCTGGTGTTTCGATTCCGCCAAATACGATATGACTTTGCAAAATTATACATAGCTATTTCACAAACACTTAATTGACACCGTTGTTTTTGTTTTCCTATCAGTTTAATATGCCTCGTGCTGTACGTGTTATATGTTTGGAAAGTATAATAGGGATTCATAAAATAAGAGGGCATGTACAGTTTTGACTTTAATCATTTCAACGTATAGTAGATATAGACTACTGTTTTCGACTTTCTTCAGAGTCGGGTATCAAACAATATTTGAGAATGAAATATTAAAGCATTGTGACTAAGTCCTAGGAAATAATCATGAAATATATGTTAAGCCATGCATGATTACAACCCAAACGAATAATGAAATACAGAAATAAGAAAAGCTGGCAAGGCTGATAGGCTGACATCAAGATGTAGCTGTATTTATTACATGATGTTCCCTTCATTAGCGTCATGACCATATGACAGTTAAGGTTCAACTTTACTCAACATAACGTCATCTTGCAGTACAAGTAATGTGTACAAATACATTGAACATAGTTTCTTTTAAGAAGGACTAATTTCATCATCAGAAAAGGATTGTACACAATATACAATATCGTCTTATTCGATTATTTAGGTTGAAATATAGAAAATTAATGGCAAAGTAGTGTTCATACTTTGTCATTTTGATATTTTCATATGTGAAAAAATGTCCTTATATCATCATAAGCAAATTTTGAAGGCTTCAAATCTTGTAATGCGACGTATGATTGTGTATGCCTCCTGATGTTATACTAGCATGATAAAAACAAGTAATTTGTGAGCAAGAATAAATAAAGGGAAATTTTATTATCTTTCAGGCACGAATCTAATTTATTGTCAAAGACATATTACTCGATGCCATTCTCACCTCTACGATGTTATTTCCCAGGTGTTATATTAACATCAGTCTTAAAATCCCGGTATGCTTTATGAACCGGACTTGCAATGTAATAGAGTCAAATACAAGATGTCAAAAATATAATTTAAGGTAACAGATTAGGTCATTTCAACTCTCTAAATTTGCTCATTTTCTGTAATAATATATGAATGCAGTTGATATTGAAGTTAATACAACGTTGGTGGGGTGGTGTCCTGAAAATTGAATTTAGTCTCCTGCGCTTTGACTCAGTACCAATTCTGGTGTTTGATACCAAAAAAAAAAATGTTTCTTTTCGTGAGTAAATATATGACATATCTTGTTAAAATATTTAATTTTGTAAAAAGTCTTTAAAAATTATTTTCAATCAATTTAATTAAATGAATATAGGTGACAGTTAATCAGATAAATTATTAAATTGTCATCATTTCCGAAAAAATGCTCTGTTGTACAGATTTTGAAACAATAATCAGTTAAGTGTTTCATTATTAGTTTTTGTCATATGAAAGTATTAGAGCAAATTAAAGGTTGTAAAGAAAGAAGATATTCATTCACGTTTGATTTTGCAACTGTATCAATGCATTGCACAATGTTAAAGTCAATCTTACAGAGGAAAATTATTTATAATAATGATCAGTTCTCATTTTCAAAGACAAAAGTTGGTTCATTAAATGATGTGGTCAGTTGAAGCAGCTAAGATAAATTTTACAAGCAGAGATAAAACAATCTGATTATGTCAATGCGTGCCAACAATGAATGCTGAAGAATGCAACACCAAGATATTATAATCATTTTTAAATGAAACTAATAAAGGCCATTCTTATATTATGTGTAATTCAAACGTGCGCTGGGTTGGCGAACTCTGGAGCAGTACTTCAACGAGGAGGTGCCAAAGTATGGACAGTTCCGATTTTGAACGATAAGCTCCGCCCACTTAGTTACTGTTGTTGCTGTTCACAAGCTATCGAGAAAATGGTGGATCCAGTAGCGTCAACAGCAGATTCATTGGAAAATATTTTCCGCAATATTTCTGAAAAATTCTTACCTGACTGTAAGATTCTTTCAGATCGTGCATTAAAGAAAAGCTTAAATTACTATACAAAATAATATATTCATGAAATTAGTATTTTCGATGGCGAAAATCACGTCAAAGTTACAACATATTGCTGGCGATCGATGTGGAAGAACAAACATCCTGACAAACTAGAAGATAACATTTTGCTACAAAGGGACAAAATAACAAAATTTTTCTCTTCTTACAAAGTTATGCATACTTATTAATTATCAGATTTTCTAGTATGGCTTCAGTACTTTTCAAAAAATTAAAATAAAGCTTTCATTATGTACCTGTTACATTTGTATCATGTATATTTGTCATATAAGAATTAAACAAGAATTTCTCTATCTATAATTAATAATTTCATTATGTTTAGGAAAACAAATATTGAGGTTAAATAAATAAATAAACACTTTATACCAAGTTGCCTGAGTGACTGAAGGAAATGTTTTCGTTGTTTACATGTCTCCTCAGTTGGACGGATGAAACATTTCATAAAGGTATCATTGAGACACCAGTAAATTTGAATTATATCAGATTCATGTAAAACGATCATTTATCATAATCTCTTAAAAAAGAGGGAAATAATAATGGCACATCGAAGAAAACAACATGCACGTTAATGGGATATATTTGCATCCGCTTTGACCATTGTTCGCTAATTAGTCTGACTCGTTTTATTTTATTATATTGATGTTATAACATTTTGGAGGTGTTTTAAAATCAGTAATTTGTGAGAAATTAGTTTTATTTCAGGTCAAAAGGACAAAACTATATATCAATGGCAGGATATAGCTGATTTATAGTCCCAAGCCTAATAAAGACAAAATATATATTTTATTTCACCTCTTCATCAATTTAAAGTATTTTTTGAAAACCTTTCATAATAAAAACTCTATTGAAAAACTGTATAGAAATAATTGATATCAAAATCCAACTTTGTAGTCATATATATGAATAGGATTATGGACACTTCATAATTTAAAGTTTAGGGTGGTGTTTTGTCAACTTGACACCAGTTACAAGTCAATGCTCATGTTTGAAAATTTGAATAAAATTAGCACTATTGAAGCATGATGCAGGATTCCAATATTCCAAAATTTAATTTTTAAACGAGAAGCAAACCAAAGTAATAAAAGTACAAAAATAAACAACACGTATACACAAAGTTATTCTACTGCATGTAATATAATGGCTCCAAGATGATAGACAATCTGAACATTAGCATACACTTAGCATAAAATTGCATTCAACATTTTCACAAGCACAACAAATGTTATCATTATTTAAAAACAGTGGTGTGTATTTATATATGAAATATGATTAAAACAAATAATTCACCACTTCCAACGCAGACATTTTTCCATGTTGGCGCTTGTTTTGGATTTTTGTTTTTCAAATCCCTCTTGAATCCTTTCATAATAATGACAATCTGCATAGCATGTGCCCCAAGCACCACGGCGAATCATTTTTTTTGATAATCTTCAGTGACATTCTGTGTAAACTTTCAAATTCCTTTGCAATGTAATTGGAATAATCATTCGTGGTCTCATGTTTGTAAACAAATATGGTGGATAGAAACGCGTAACTACGTAGAAATATCGATTCCTACTTCTGATGATCAGTGTGCTCAGCTTGATTGACAGTTCGGAACTGTTCATTGGGCCATCAGTTCCAGTTTTCAGTGCAGCGTTGAATAAAACAACGGTAGACAACTTTGTCGTCCAGTAGACAAACATCGATATCAATAATCAAACGTGGCGGTACAAGCCTGTAGTAGTGAAAACATTACAGACGTTGAGGTGTCACCTTTTATGCGACACAGTGCATTGCAGATCCGGATGAAGATGCCTCTGAAGAATTTGACCGATTTTAGCATTGCAAGTAAATCAAAAGTGGTCCATGGACGCATTGCGGTCATCAAAGACGAGAAAACAGCCGATGCAGTTGAATACCTTTTCATTTTTTTGAAACCTGGAAGGCCAAAACCTTGGAACGTTTTCACATTTCAGATGCGGTTCCTACATCGATGCCACATGTTAAAAGAATGATCTCGCGTATAACGATCAAACGATATCCTTGCACGTCAAAGCGTCGACTATGGCCTCATCCATGCCTTGAATGTGATAAAGACTACACTCGTAGAAAGGATCGTCAGATGGATTATAAAAGGAGCCAGTCTTTTCCTTTTGTAATTGCGGACTGAAAATAAGATTTGTCACCAAGTTTTTTGTGTCATCATGTTTGATTCTGAATTTCACCATATTCATATGAGAGAGAGAGAGAGAGAGAGAGAGAGAGAGAGAGAGAGAGAGAGAGAGAGAAAACTACCGAGAGAAATACCCATATGAGGCCAGAATCCTGAATATACACATTGTACTCATTAAGCTCTGTGTGTGTATGTGTGTGCGTGTGTGCGTGTGTGTGTGTGTGTGTGTGTGAGAGAGAGAGAGAGAGGTACCATAAATTTGGGTTTGGATTCTTAACTATCATCAAGGTGGGCAGCAGATTTATAAATCTCCAACATGTTTCATATTAATAATGATGAAAATTTAATTTTGTAAAAGCTATTAAAATGTAATAAAGTTAGTACCCGGGTACTACATATAGACCCAATTTCATACTGAGCGACTTTATTTCATGAATTTCCTTCTTCGAGTAGATCCCGACTGAAAATCTACAAAACTATGTATTGTATATGAATGACCCCAGACAGCGATTTTCTTGAATGTCTTACTTACAGATATCTCGACTAAAAGAAAATATTGGGTTCTATTTAAAATTGCATATTTTCTCAAAACTTTACTGTGATTATTACTGAATAAGCGTGTTTTCTGCTCCATATAATAGTACTAGCATGTACATGGAGAGTATATGTATAACTGTTAATAACTTCACTATAAGTCTTACAAGTTAGATCAAGAATTTAATATGTATTTTATTTACCCCCAAAAATTAAAATTCTGCTATTCCGATCGGGTTTATAACTGTATAAACCTTATAGTTTTGCTTCATGGATTGGATGCAATTTATGTTATTGTTAAGATAGTCTGGAAACGTTTGCACCAACAAGACGGCTAGAGATCATCAATCCACTTCGTTCCACATTGATGAGGTAGCCAATATAGTGTTTTGAACAATTGCCCCATTGCAAATTCAACGGTAATGTCTGTATAAAGCAAAATTAATTAACGAATCAAAGACCTTGTTGCTTGTCCTGTTAGGTTTTCAATATGGTGATTACCATTATGTCCACGTGTATAACATGTTTAATTGGTGAAGTTTCAGTTTCTTTGTGATGTATCCAATCAGATAGAGGAGCTTTGGGGACTGTTTTGGCTGCAATATATGCTCAGGGTCAATGTGGATCAACGGCCTCTGGCTAGCGAAGATGATCTCCCAGCTTCTGCCAATTGATTAAGAACGCCGAGGTACACTAAGCCAGCATGTACATAACAGTGAGCTTATATGAACTAGCATGATACAAAAATAGCCTAAACGCCCCTTCCTAGTGGACTTTCCAATCATAAATGCGCATAGAAGCATTGTTTCTCCAGTTAGGATTTGAATGCAACAGATGAATATAATGGTAGACACGTTGTGGCGGATTACATTTCAGCGTGATTGAAAATTGAAAACAAAACATAATTGAAAGATGTATAGCAAACATTTTCAGTAGGTTACAAATGTGCACAAAGCGGCTTCTAATCACTATGTGGTTTGTAATTTTCATCATTTTATTACTAATTGTATTTAGTACAGCTTATTAAAAAAAATTGAAAAATAAAACATTATGGGCAATGTATTTCAAATAAAACATTGAAATGAATAGGTATAGATTGTCGTTGTTACATTAGCAATTTTTATTCATTTACCCTATCCATGAATCACAATAACAGTATTGTTTAGTTTTTAGCGTAACAGTTTCTTTAGCTTACTTTATTAGCATAACAGTTTCTTTAACACTTCAAATCGCACTTTAAATTATGGATACCGGGAATTAGCAATTCTTCAGCTTTTTCGAATATTGCACCTGTAACCTGTATTCCTGCTTCGATGGTTTCTTCAAATGATTTATGTCATCTCTTTTCTACATCGAACATAATAGGAATTCTTTGAGCCAAATATTGATCATTTCCACATGACTAAAAATTTGCATGTTTCCTTGTTATAAATTTTGAACGCTCGCATTATGGAGTTTAATTGTAACGCAAGTGTTTGAAAGCGATTTGAGCACAGGTACTTTTAAATATTTTAAGTGTCATCAAAGTCACAGTTCTCATTCAGTCGTGTGTTCACGGCTGAGTTTCAGATTTAAATATTAAATAAATTCAATAAATATGTCAAAGTCTTGATCTGCCTTAAAATAAAAACTTTGTACTCACAAGTAGTGTTGTCTTTCACATCCGAAATTTTCCATCGAGCGGCAATAATGTTATCCTTGCCTTTTAACATCGCTCTTTTATATACAGATTTGTAAACGTTATATAATCTTCCCTGTCAATTACGTCGCCATAAGTGAAATCTTTTATAAAACATTAAGTTATAGCACAATATTTCTGAACGCGGTTCGAGTTTAGCATTCGAACGGGTATGACATTTCTTCACATCTATGTTTCAACCATCTTAGACAGGCTCGATCTTTAAAAATGCATTTTGTGTGATTATGCATATGAAATAAAACTCTTGCCACAATGCTTTGCGTGTATAATGTTGACTCAATGAGAGATTGTGACAGCTATCTGCTGTCTTTGATTTTATAAAATAAATATGCAAGTAAGCTACCGCTGTTCAAAATCAGTAATTGTAATCGATAAGATGCTTAAATCAGTGCGGTTGTAAATACTTTAGTATTTTAGCAACTAGGGGTATAGGCCTGCTTAGTTTGGTCTAATCTGGTTTAATCCGTTTTAATCTGGTTGCTGCGCATGCACTGTCATACACATTGTCAGGTGAAGGAAATAGATGGCAGTTGACATTGCGGTAATTTGAAATTTTCAGTGGATAATGTTGCATTTTCATCAATTGAACGTGGGCAAAAAGTATGCCAAAACTAGCATTTCATGACCGTTATTCGGTGCGTCCTTCAAACTATAAAAGAGAAATATATAAGTCAACGATAAACCTTGAAATATAATGAATACATCAGTTAAACAGCAAACATAATTGCAAAACATTAGGTCTTTTAAAATTTTGCATTGCACAAGGTAGATGTATAATTCTCCGAAATCGTCTCAACTTCAGTGTACTGCAACTGTGTATCATAATAGCGCATGCCTTTTATCAGGGTTGCGTGACGTATTTTAACAACAGCTTTGTCCTCTCACATCTGAATCTATCTGAAAAATACAAAATATAAATGCAGTCTTCACGAAAATTTGACCCTGGCGACAAACTCGTATGCAAAAGCAAAGTCCATATAATGTGAGTGCTTTAATGCTTTCTTTGAAGTGTACCACCTATTGTAAGTAATTTTATAATCTCCTCCTTATGTAGATAATGCGCGCGAGTGTGTGTGTATGTGTGCGCGCGTTTGTTTTTTTTAATTTGGTGTAAATATAGGAAATTCATGAGATTACACACGAACGTCAGTTGACACAGAAAGGGTAAAATCTTGCTTGTATGAACAAGTTTAGCCTAGAATAACAAAAAGGCATGATTTGTAGGAAGATCTCCTTTGAAACACTTGGTTTGTGTTTGTGAGTTTGAAGTGTACATGTAAAGTTGGCGATACACACGCCTGAGACCATGTCCTAGATTGCCATGTAGTAAAAAACGTGTAATGAAATTGCAGCTATCAAATTCCAGGTTTCCAAAATTAGAATATCCATTTTGATACAAACACAAAACACCAATAGTCTAAGCTAAACAAGAAGAATAACAGCTGGTGTATATCGCGGTCTTTGGTATTTTTTCACTAATGTTTCGTAATGTGAGTCAATAGTGATTAGAAACTCTATCGCAATCACGATGTACGTGTCCAATACAAGCAGAAAAATCCACGACACGTCGTTCGAAAGAAGCACACAAAACTGCGTTTTAAAATAAGTACAAATACCTTGAGGACTTGTACCAAAAATGCTCAATTCTTCTACTTGAATGCAAAGTCAAAACGCATTAAAATTACTGAAAAGAAGTTCTTGATCTGCATCTTTTGCATTATTCAATGAACTATATACGCTTCTTTTACATCATGTGCTTATTTTGTGCTCACAACTGAGAGAACGACAGATCTAGTTATAGTCACATCAAATTAACACAAAACGAATTCGTAAGATACGCTCATATGACTTCAGTAGATGGATGGATGGATGGAAGAATGGATTCCTGGATGCATGGATGGAGAATACATAGATAGGAAGCATTTATCATTAAGATGATAACATTTTTCTCCTGCGATATGTCTTTTATCATCTGACTGAAATACATGGTGTGGTAAACACAGTCATTCGCTCCTATTTTAAACATTTAATTTGCACTTGGAGCCCGAGTGGCCGAGTGGTCTGAAGCGCTCTCCGTTACGGATTACTGCCATCTCACCTCTGTCTGCGTGGGTTCGAGTCTAAGATTCGGCGAATGTGGATATGTGAGAAAGCTTGCCAGTAGCTTCTCGTGGGTCGGTGGTTCTTTCCGGGGATTTTCCGGTTTCTTCCTCCACCATTAATACTGGCCGCCATGTATAGCCTATCGTGTGCTGAAAAATGGCGTTAAGCCCCACAACAACAACAACATAATTTGCACTTATCTGGGGGGAGATATATAAAAAGAGAGTTACGTGAGTGAATTATGCAACAAAAACATTACTCTATTTTTTGTCAACCAAATAATAATTGACGATCAAGCCAGTCTCTTTCCATAAATGCTCAGACCCAGCTTACTGGTCTAATTTCCAGCACAAGGCACTTTTGTGAAACTTGTTAAGTTACAATGAAGTTTAATTGCAGGACAATCAGTCATTCAGTGAAATACAATAAAACATATTCAAATAACAATGTAACTGCCATAAAGAAACGATAAGAGTTTGAGACAAAACCCTTGTGGAGGTTGCAGATACTTAATTCTAGTATATATTATCACGTAGTCTGTATACTTTACATACGTTGTGTGCAGTTTAATATTTGTGCTATTACAACACGTTAACATATCACTTTATGTGATTCTGATTGGGCAAAATGAGCGCATGAAATTCTTGCGAAGTAGTTTATTTACTGATTGGCTGCGATCATGGGAAAATTTTCCTTACCCCTCCTAATGGAACGTTTTCTTTTTACTAATACTATGAACATTTTGGCGTAAAATTTTCGAATAGATCGTAAAAAGGGATTCGGGGAAAAAAGATCACGTCTTTCTGAACAAGGCAAATGTACTAGACCGACAGAGGCTCGTTACACTATGCATTGCCAATCGTGCGATGACAAATGGCGTTAAACCCCAAACAAGAACAAGAACAATTACAACAACGAGAAATAAAAGTTAGGGTATTGGCCAGTTGATGGTTGACGTGGGTGGGTGCTTGGGAGGTAATCCTGTAACATGGAATCTGCCCCTGTATACAATGGTCTAAATGCTAACTTCTAGAAATAAATAAACTCAACTCTGTTCATAGAAGGATGTGGACATAAACCGGTCTCTCAAATGAGACAACGTTAGACCTATCAAGCCACTACATTTTTATGCGGTAAAATTGCTCAAACGATCTAATGTTTCTTATGTGATGCAATTCCTACCGTCTCCTGTTCCAAATCAACTACACAAATATATGGTCACAAATACATTACAGTAAATATGGAATTTCTTCATCCAGTAATCATCCTTTCACATGAATATCCAACAACTTTTAGTAGTGAAACTGACATACCTTAGGTGTAAACACTGTTACACTGATCGTCTAACTTAACTATGTGATATCCCACGGAACTTCCATATACATTCTGTGTTGAAAAATAAGTCGGAGTCAAATGTTCTATTTATTCAGAAGGACAGTTTGCTCTCTAAATTATAATTTGTAAACGAAAATATGATTTTAAATGTTGTTGGTTATAAAACTGCATCAAAAGTCGACAAGTGCTTTGGACTATATTTTACGCACAACAAATGAAAGATACATGGTCTGAGTCAGAATGAATCGAATTATTTCTTCTTCCTTCTCCCTATTTCCGTTAAAATAAAAACTATGTGAAAAACAGAATCTCAAATGGATAATCATTTAATATTTAATTTATGAAACTCGTTGACAAATGTCCAGCATTTGCTCGCCAAGGCTCGCAAAAGCTAGACGTTATTCATAAATTTAATATTAAATGATTTCTCATTTTAGATCCTCTATAAATAAAGCAGCAGTAACTAATACGGTATTAAAATTCGTTCATTTTCTTTGGTAAAGTTATAAAGTAATATACTGAGCGCACACGGTGTGCCTCTCCAAAGCAAATAGTTTTATAATACTGGTAGAGCAAAACTATTGTCATCAGTATCCGAAAAGTATCGAACAGTTTTGCACAGTTAAATACTTTAACATAATTAAATTTTGTAAATTTTGAATGCATTTATTTATTTTTATAACCAGTATAATTTTAAAAAAATTATCGTTGAATCTATATTGTACGTGTCTGATATTCATGCACAATGTTGGCGTTAGTTTGGGTTTCAGAACTTGTCTATTATATCACAGTGTTATATGTAAAATTAACACAAGTAGATTATTTAGTGGTATGGCAACTCGTTTAATGTGCTTTTCCCAGGGACACACTATGTGTGGACGTCCCAGTCTATTTCGATGGAGGGATTCGAACCTGCATCGTTTCGGTCTCGACTCCGAAAAGCTTTCCACTGACCCATTGCGGCACCTAAAATCCAACCCTTACATATATTTATTTAAAACAAGCCACAACTATCTTCAAAATGAAACAAACATCACTTGTGACAATACACAAAAGCTTCTTTTAAAAAGTACATTTAAAGGGGATTTAAACCTAGGCAACAGAACAATGTATAAAAATGCAACAAGCATTTAAATTTCCAAAATATAAATTTATTTAAATAAAATATAAAATCAACGTGAAAAAATTAAAAATAACCTATAGTGTGTGAATTCCAGGAATAAAATCCTATAATTTTAAAATGTTCTATCAAGTTTTTACTAATCCAGAAACTGTTCTAATGTAATACGAACGTAGCTTGTATAGTACTTGTGTGTTACCCCGGTAACACTACTGAATTCATCAGAATGTTTAATGCAAAGGCTTCCGCTTCAACGTAATCTCATGAATGGAGACTATCATTGAAGTCCTGGAAAGTTTAATATAATCCGATAGAAATTAGATATTCAAATCCTTGAATAAAATTCATATAATTCGAATGTAATATGTAAATCATTGATTATTCACTCTGCTATATCCAAAGAATATATTATCGATGAATTACAAGTTCTGTCTCAAGAATTTTGCAAACGCTGTGTATAACTGTAGAAGAAAAAACGTAATGCGTGTATCTTCCTTATAGTCCTCCTTGGCGTTTTAAATAAACATCTCTGACTCAGAACAATATATCGAACATTTAACTTTCACTATTTCAACACAATTCAAACATTCGTAAATAAAAAAATCCTGTTCTGACCTTCGAAACTCATTTAATCTATCAAATGCTAGAGCGCGCGTCAGGTCAAACGTACTCGAGCGCCAACGCATATGCACACGACCCGCAAACGATACTTGTATGCCATCTTGACCAGCATTCAGTTGTTTATTTCACCTTAGAAACCAGCATTCAATTGTTTATTTCACCTTAGAGACCAATGTTCAGTTGTTTATTTCACCTTAGAGACCAGTATTCAATTGTTTATTTCACCTTAGAGACCAGCATTCAATTGTTTATTTCACCTTAGAGACCAGTATTCAATTGTTCATTTCACCTTAGAGACCTTGTGAATACGACTTTACTAATTAGTACAAATGCACTTTTGCGACAGTTCTAACCATTGAATTAAATAATACAAAAGTATAACTTCAGAGTCTCAATGAAATATTATTATAAATTCAAAAGATGATACATAAGTCCGTAATACTACAAAAACCAACATTTATTACATAGATATACGAAATGATAAATATAATGTATGCATATTTAATTTAAATATGTTTATTACAAATAGTGAACATAAATGATATTTATCCCATTTCAAAATATCTAATAGGATTTTGCAACCTTTGACAAAGCATAAGTCAATGTATGCTTTGCTAATCTCACATCATGCATTCTTTTACGAGATGTCATGCATTCTTTTATCAAGCATACCGCGTGTGCCGATTGTTTAATACTGACAGCTCAGGTACGAGTTGTTCTTGTAGATAATTCGATTCCTTCTTTTTTTGGAAAATAAAACGATTGATAAAAGCGAGTTGTTTAAATAAAACTCGGAACGAAAAAGTCACTGTCATGCAATAAATTAGTTCCAGAATATTCGCTTGTATAATACCAGTGATATCTTATGGTGGAGGACTCAAATGGTATGTTGGCAGAGAACGCTCAAAGGTTATTCAGCCCTCGATTTATGAGCTATTATCCAATTCTACAATATCACTGATATCCTAGTTACGCATATATGTAACTAATCCTTAAACCCACTCTTCATACCCCCGAGGATGAAATATGGGTGCCGCAGTCTATGAATTTTTACGCGCTATGTTTCAACGTTTTATACTGTTCCTGATATTACCTAATGATGGGCTTTCTTTTTTGTAACTGTGGACTGAGCAATATTTCTGGCCAAGTATGTTGTGTCAACCTGTTTGATTCTGAATTTCACCATATTCAGGAGAGAGAGAGAGAGAGAGAGAGAGAGAGAGAGAGAGAGAGAGAGAGAGAGAGAGAGATTTAAGCGCATGTGTTGGTGCATCAGTTTGATATGATCAGTTTTAAAGTGAATAAGTTTTGATGAACTAAAAGGAATACCCAGGCCAGTATGCTGGTTGTTGAATACTTTATCTCCTCATAGGTAATATAAAAGGCTAAACACACAAGCTGGGATTTCTGGTTTCATAACAAATGATAATAACACATTCTTGGCTGAACTTTGATGAAAAGTTTTCTGAATGTAAAAGCTAATAAAACTTTATTTACGTAACTTTATAATATGTATGCGTGTGTTGCATTTCAGTCATAAAATTTCTTTAATTCATTTTAATCTATGATTCAGTTTCGGATGAAAAATGATCTGTATGTATTTCCACCATTAGACCTGCTTGACTGCACGTTTGCCCCAGTCAGAAATCTTTTTTAAACGCGCATAAATTGTATAGTATATATACCGTATGCCTACCGTATATTAGGTATATATATATATATATATATATATATATATATATATATATATATATATATATATATGTTTCTCTGCGTCACCTGTAATATGAAAAACTTCATATATACACGCCCGCTTTAAGTTAATAATACTGAACGTAATAGGTATGCGCATGAGAGAGAAGTTAAGCGCAAGTGTTCGTGCATCAATTTGATATAAGCATTGTATAAAGAATACGTTTTCATGAACTAAAAGGAGTAGCCAGGCCAGAATGCTAGTTATAGAATAGTTTATCTCGTCATAGGTAATGTAAAAGGCTAAACATACAAACTCCTACCACATTAAAAAAGGTGTTATCTTCTAGTCATATGAAAAGCGTCATGTTTACAACGTATGGGCTGTGGCTCAAAGTTATCTTACCTGTGGGCAACAAATCATAACTCTCTGTTTCATATAGGTAATGAAGATTTTCCATGTAGCTTCACTTCCTATTATAGGTTTTGCTCCGTTTGGATCAGGGGATACATTCCCTCTGTCATCGTTGCAAGCCACGAGCGATACTCCATTACGAACCGTTATCACCCGTGGTGGCCTGAGGCTACTTAACCAATCACTGCATGTGCAAATGCGTGTGTGCGTGTGTCTGCGTTGGATTTTTAACATAGCTGTAACAAGTTTTCAATCATATCTCTACGATGTCTGCAGCGTGGCAGTTTATAGTGATATCTAGCACTGGAGCGTCATGCCGCAGACACGTAGGATGATGTCCCACCCAGTCATATTATCCTGATACCAGGCCAACCAGTCCTAACACTAACCCCAAATGCTGAACGCGAAGTGATGCAGCTGCAAGTACCGTTTACTATAAGTCTTTGGTATGTCTCGGCCGGGGTTCGAACCCACGACCTCCCGTATCCGACATGTGCGAATGCATTTTTCTCGCCATTGTGATCAAATTAAAAAGGGTCTTTCTCCAAATCACATGTAATATGTAAAGCTTCATATTTACACCCGCATTCATTTAATAATACTGAAGGTTATATGTACGCGAATGAGAGACAGAGAAATAAACGCAGGCGTTCGTGCTAAAGATAGATGAAACAAAGTCTGAATGTAAAAGCTAAAACTTTATTAAAACTTTATTAAAACTTTATTAAAACTTTGTTAAAACTTTATTTACGTAACTGTATAACACGTACGCAGGAGTTTAATTTCAGGCATAAAGTTTCTTTAATTAATTTTCATCAATGATCCTATCTCGAATGAAAAATGATCTGTATGTAATTTCACCCTATGACCTGCGTTTATTGCAAAATTGTCTCAATTTGAGCACAGGTACTATTAAATTTTTTAAGTGTCATTAACAGTCACAGTTCCCATTCAGTCGTGTGTTCATGGCTGAGTTTCAGATTTAAATATGAAATAAATTCAATAAATCTGTCCAAGTCTTGATCAACCTTAAAAAAAACTTTGTACTCGCAAGTAGCGTTGTCTTTCACATACCTGAACTTTACATCGAGAGGTGCTAATGTTATCCCTGCATTGTAATATCGCTCTTTATATACAGATTTGTAAACGTTGTATAATCTTCACTGTTAATTACGTCCCATTCACTGAAATTTTTTATAAAACATTAGTAGTATTTATAGATGATGATCCTTTCTCAGAGACCCTCCAGCCCCCCAAAAACATAGTATGTTAACATCTTTGTCAGCAGCCTTTGTTAGCTCAAAATAACAACAAATTTTCTGACAAAGATGTTAACGTACTACGCTTTGGGGCCGGGGTGTCTCTGAGATAGGATGCATCATCTATATCTACTACTATGTACTTATTGGTCGAAATGTTATATTAAACAAATAAAATATTATATATAACGTCATTCTCAGTGCGACATGTTGGATTTGATCTAACAAACAGATTTTGTAAAAGATTTAACTCGATCAAAGCATCGTCGGGATATACTGGTATAAAACCTAAAATAATAAGATATTGCATTAAAAAGGTGGGTTATCATATATCGCCGAAATATGGGTCGGTATGGTTATTCGCGGTTGAAAGCGATATGAGAATAGCGGGTTGGGCAGATGATGTGATGACATTTATTGACAATATGGTTGATATATTATTTGATAACGATATTACTAAAGCCATACAAAATTGCTTAAAACAATAAAAATACTTGTCCTCATATAGAGGACTTTTTTAAAGATGAAGATGGTTATATTATTCAATGGTTATTTACAGATGTGGTTGATTTGTTAATTAAGGACGGCACAGTATACACAAACTGATTGATGAACATGAATATATTTACAGATGGTCATGTGATTGATTTGTTAATTAAGGACGGCACAGTATACATAAACTGATTGATGAACATGAATATATTTACAGATGGTCATGTGGTTGATTTGTTAATTAGGGACGGCACAGTATACACAAACTGATTGATGAACATGAATATATTTACAGATGGTCATGTGGTTGATTTGTTAATTAGGGACAGCACAGTATACACGAACTGATTGATGAACATGAATATATTTACAGATGGTCATGTGGTTGATTGATTTGTTAATTAGGGACAAGGCGGGGAACCTTTAGTTGATCAGATACACCTAATGAGGTTTTGAATTTTTGTTTAGATATTACCCCCAAGGCGAAGTTTCTAACTATAAGACGAAATGTTAGAAACTTCAGAGGGCTGTCTGCGGTGTAGGTCTTATTTTGCGACCATTTATTGCCATCGCAAGAGTTCCTAGATTATTCGTATCGAAAGTCTAGAAACTCAGAAGGCCTAATGGTCTTTGTGACCTTAAACCTCATTAGGTTATTTTTAGTTGTGTTTTTGAAATGACCCCTGTGTGAGTACCCATTAGCAGGTCACAGGGTTAAATTACCTCCTACTGGTCTATTTTTGGACGGCACAAGACTGCACACAACATATAATGATATGATGATAATGAAGGCCTTTTCTACTTGTGAACAGAAACTAGCACACCCACCCCCAAATATCAAATCCGTAGGGGTGAAAACTATCACCACAACGTATTGACGTTGTAGGTGGGTGAATTAATTTCTATTCACAAATATAGGGGTTCGGCCAGGCCCCCCACTTAAATAGCTAATATTTCGTGGGCATAATAATCGCCCTCCCATAGACACAAATTTGTCTTTCATAGGATTGGAACCCAAGACCGCGAGTTCACAAGTTTAACACGCTACCGATTGAGCTAACGAGCACATCATATAGATATATTGAATTAGTTAATATATACTTAACAAAAGCATCATTATACATTTTCTGATAGCACGTAATTCTGTTTTAAAAACGATAGAGAAAATGAATTTTTTGATTTCGCATTGCAATATAAAAGAGAAATGTACTCTCGCTAACAAAGTTAAGGCTAAACTAAGTGATAGAAAATGTCTATTTTGAAAACATTATAAATAAATGATTTTAGTTTGTATATATTAACGAATTTCTCATTACAATGTGAAGGAAGCCTCTGGAATATATAATCGTGTATCACATTTGACTTCAAGTGATATACATGACCATCTATGACCTGAATTACAATAGGCGTAGCTAGATCAGCCGACAACAGACCGCTGTTAGCTACTGCAGAGAATAAATCAATAAAAGTCGTATGAAGATGTATATGCGTTTTACAAGTTAATATATATACTTAGACAAGCAGATACAAATGTGAAAAATCATAGATTTTTTGTTGGTTTCACTAATTAATTAATAACAAAACTGCTCAGATTAAAATCCATGGCACGATATATATATAACCAAATTAAGGCAATTTATTAAGTTACGTACGGCTTTGAGTTCAGTTTACGTAAAGGGCATTTCTAATTATTTTAAACAAATACAAAACTGCATAGGTCTTATATGTTTATGTTTCACTAATAAACAACAATTAACTGATTAGGGACAGATATACGTCAATATTACCAACCTTTTGATTGATTTATTTCCAATTCTAGACATATGTTCGACAACTCGCGAATGATTTTAAACTAAACCCTAGCGTTATTATCTCCCTTTTTTAAAAGAGAAAAATCTATATTTCTATTCCTATCAATAGTTTTTCTACATTTGCCAATAAATATAACATGTTATCTTGATTATACATAAAAAATTTAATCATGCCAGATATCTTACGGCGACTCTCAAATAGATCCTTCATAGCTAATTTGCTTAATAAATATTTGCTATCTTTTTTGAAGACCTTTGATCTGTCAAGGTCTATATTAATTTTTGTGTACTGACCTTGGCTTATTGGATTGTGTAGATTTTCATATTTTGAAGAAAGAGCATCTATTAAACTTTCGAGATATGGGAAATACTTGCTATCGTCTGTTCTAATAAGAGAAAGTTTAATTCTGTCATATTTACTAAAACAAATACCTGAAATTTCATCATTAAGTTCAAAAGACAATTGTTGGTTATCGACCATTATTTTTTTTTATTTTGCTATTAACTCCATCGGCTAATGTTAAATTTTCAAACATTATTTCTGATGTTTAGACAATATTACTTAAATAATGTCCAAGAGCGAGAGTATTAATTCCGTCTTTGCAATACCTTTTATCATCGAAATTGCTTAGTCCACGTTTTATAATTGTATTCCTTTCAAGCTTATGATAGTTGGTCCGAATGACATTGGTCTTAATAAAGCTGACACTATTGTTAAGAGCGGCTTTGAAATCCTCAAAATGCATCATCTTTTTCACATATCCCCTAGGGATGCCTTTAGCTTTATTGGTCAGTTTATTGTCATCTAATATAACAGCATACATTTTGCTTCTTAGTCCAACAAACTCTCTCACCGGCACAAACATAAACTCATCCTTAAACTTACCAATAACTTTCTTGTTGGAATTATCATGAAATTCACTACAAGTTGGATAATCTGATAAATCGAACAAATCTTTATTATCGTAAATATCTTGATAGACATTTTCACAATTTATGTTGTATACTAGGGAATCCGTATCAGTAAATAGTAACTCTGACTCTGGCCATACTTTTTTGGTAAAATTATAATGAAAATCGTACATCAACCACTTCGATATATCAAGTACAGCTGCACCAACATAGATTGGCTTATTTAACTTTAAATTTGTCTTTCGTCGTTGTATTGCGGCAAGATTTTCATTAAATATTTTCATGCTAACAAAACCATCGTCGCTAACTAATTTATTTCTGCGGTTGATATCATTAACAATTTCTATCGAAACTCTCCTGCGTATATTTTCCATAGTCTTTCCAAACACTGAGTTGTTCATTAACTTGAAAAAGTTTTTCTCAAATTCGGTTGTAGCTACGGCACGACGTTTCGTATTTAGGTTAATATAATCCGCCATCCACTGCGATTGATTAAACTTTAGCACACGATGGACTTTTCTCAGAGTTAGTCCAGCATCTACTGCTTGCTTTAGATTTTTGTAGTGCATGACATAATTTCTTTTATCTAACAAATTTGGAACTAACTTGTTAACGATAGAGCATTTTCCTATTGTCATAGCTCGTTGTTCAGCTGATAATAAACTATAATCAATCGTCATTGATTCTGCGCAGAATGGATAGTCGTTATGCAGATCGTGTAACGAACTGGGGTAGTCTATATCAACTTCAACAAAATATGAAATATCTTTGGGAAGATTTTTTTCAGTTTCTTTGGGAAACTGGTTTGGAGTTATCCAATGAAACCCCCCGCAAGGCATTGCCTGTACCATGCTGGCACCATACAAATTCACACAGTCGAGATAAATAATGTAACTCGACGGACGATTTTTATCAGAACTTTTTAAGTATTTATTATTAGCTGCTGCATATTTTTTTGTTATAACGCTAATTCCGCCTCTGATGCCTTTTTCAATAAAGTTAAACATATCGATATCTGTTAAGAGTTCTAATTATATCTCGCTAGTTTTAAGTAAAGCGTCCCAAGACAGCCCCGGAGCAGAATAATACCAACAGGGGTCTAATCCGTAATTTACATGACTGACCTGACGAAAATTCTCGAAAACATCTGCTAGCAATAACACATCAGTTTTCAGATATAAACCGTGATAATCGCCGAGTGTTTTGCAGGCGAATTTAGTCCACATATCTTGCGCATATTTATACTCATCGTCGCTGATGTTTTCATTCTTGAGCTGCGAGTAAAATTTATCTTTGCTAGGTAGAGAAGTTTCACTAAATCTGCTCCAATCGTCAAGGTACTCATAAGGAAAGATACCCTTTTTTGTCAGATCGACATAGTTTTCACCGAAGCAGCTGCGCAGATTATTGAAAATACTACAGCCTTTAACGAGCTCGTCTAATGATGCTGCCATAAATTGCAAGCTGTCGATAAAGCGTAATTTGCCGAGGGTCACCGACATATACTTTTCAAAATTATTTGGAATACATTTTATCACGTTATTTAGTTTTATTTTAGCTTTAATGTTTTCATCACCAAAAGCTTCTACAATGATGTGACTGTCGTAGCCACGAAAGTTATGTAAAACTACGGGAATAAAATCTGGAGCATGAAATTTTAAATTGCAACTGTTATGAGCTGCTCAGCGATATTGGCCGGTTAAATGACAGTGATCTCGCACCTTGGAGTCCTCAAGAGGTTTTTCACAAATATGACAATTAACCGCCTCATCAAAGTCGAGTTGTTGTTTAGACGTTATTCTGATCGGAGCTGTTCTAAGTAATCTGTTAGAAATTGTATTAACTTCGTCTATTAAATTTTTTAATAACCACACGGCAGGATTATCACCTCTATATAACCTTATAGGAGATGAAAAGTTATCGCTGGCGCAACAAACTACCTTATAAGCTACCCCGCAAGGAATATGCTGTTGTATCTTTCTTGTACGTGATTTGTTCGGATTATTTTCTGCTCCAGCCACGGGAACGAGTAGACACTCAAAATCGGCGTAAATAACAAAAGGAATACTTAGTTTATGATTATAATTTTTAAATTTTAATATTTTTTCTTTTTCGCTAGGCATAGTTATTTTTTGAACATTAACGCAGTATTTGAGATGGTTCTGCAGTCTGTCATCGCTAGTAAAACCGTGCAAACATCTGTAACAGAAGTATTTCTTGTTTTTGTTTTTACTGTACTGTCCGCCAACTAAGCCGTTAAAGTTTTTTATCCAACAGTAATGACCCCGATGAAATAATAAATTTATCGTCTTTTGCGAAGCATTTTCTGAGATATATCTAGGGTAAACGTTTTCTCGCTCGTCTAGTCCGAAAACATTTACTGAGATATCGTTTTGCTTTTCGAACTTTGGTATATGATGTTCTGCTACTGGAAAGTTGATGCCATCAAAATTGAGTTCGTTCTTGTGCGGAAAGTACTTGTTGACGCGATCGGAATTTTGTTCTTTGGGAAACATCGCGGAAAGAATAGACCACTGGAAACATTTGTCATCGTTGTTTTTGACATTTATACAACATTTTTTGTTCTTAATTTTTTTTAGGAAGATCGATGTATAAATTACCGCGAAGCACGTTATATTTCGCTGTGTGAAATAAAACTGCTTTTATCATTTCGAATTTCCAACCTGATCCGGATGAAGTAAATTCTTCTAGTTTTTTATTTATTTCCCGGTGTATTTCATCGGCAACTATAGCAATATTTGTTCCAGTTAATATCTTTCTAGATTTAGCTGTTAAATAGGGTTCCGAGATTTCGCTGTCAAAAGTTTTTGTTTCTTCAACCGCGTGTAACTT
>JAECUM010093578.1:0-64469 GCA_016617855.1 Megalonaias nervosa | reverse complement strand
GATCTGGTTGTGATTGAAGTTGTCCTGGTTTTCGTCGCGGATGATATGGCTGCGGTTCTGGTTGCAGTCGATCTGGTTGTGATTGAAGTTGTCCTGGTTTTCGTCGCGGTTAATATGGCTACGGTTCTGGTTGCAGTCGATCTGGTTCAGATTGAAGTTGTCCTGGTTTTCGTCGCGGTTAATATGGCTGCGGTACTGGTTGCAGTCGATCTGGTTGTGATTGAAGTTGTCCTGGTTTTCGTCGCGGTTAATATGGCTGCGATTCTGGTTGCAGTCGATCTGGTTGTGATTGAAGTTGTCCTGGTTTTCGTCGCGGTTAATATGGCTGCGGTTCTGGTTGCAGTCGATCTGGTTGTGATTGAAGTTGTCCTGGTTTTCGTTGCGGATGATATGGCTGCGGTTCTGGTTGCAGTCGATCTGGTTGTGATTGAAGTTGTCCTGGTTTTCGTCGCGGTTAATATGGCTACGGTTCTGGTTGTAGTCGATCTGGTTGTGATTGAAGTTGTCCTGGTTTTCGTTGCGGATGATATGGCTGCGGTTCTGGTTGCAGTCGATCTGGTTGTGATTGAAGTTGTCCTGGTTTTCGTCGCGGTTAATATGGCTGCGGTTCTGGTTGCAGTCGATCTGGTTGTGATTGAAGTTGTCCTGGTTTTCGTTGCGAATGATATGGCTGCGGTTCTGGTTGCAGTCGATCTGGTTGTGATTGAAGTTGTCCTGGTTTACGTTGCGGATGATATGGCTTCGGTTCTGGTTGCAGTCGATCTGGTTGTGATTGAAGTTGTCCTGGTTTTCGTCGCGGTTAATATGGCTATGGTTCTGGTTGCAGTCGATCTGGTTGTGATTGAAGTTGTCCTGGTTTTCGTCGCGGTTAATATGGCTACGGTTCTGGTTGCAGTCGATCTGGTTCTGACTGAAGTTGTCCTGGTTTTCGTCGCGGTTAATATGGCTGCGGTTCTGGTTGCAGTCGATCTGGTTCTGATTGAAGTTGTCCTGGTTTTCGTTGCGGATAACATGGCTGCGGTTCTGGTTGCAGTCGATCTGGTTCTGATTGAAGTTGTCCTGGTTTTCGTTGTGGTTAATATGGCTGCGGTTCTGGTTGCAGTCGGTCTGGTTCTGATTGAAGTTGTCCTGGTTTACGTTGCGGATGAAATCCTTCGGTTCTGGTTGCAGTCGATCTGGTTCTGATTGAAGTTGTCCTGGTTTTTGTTGCGGTTAATATGGCTGCGGTTCTGGTTGCAGTCGATCTGATTCTGATTGAAGTTGTCCTGGTTTTCGTCGCGGTTAATATGGCTGCGGTTCTGGTTGCAGTCGATCTGGTTGTGATTGAAGTTGTCCTGGTTTTCGTTGCGGATGATATGGCTGCGGTTCTGGTTGCAGTCGATCTGGTTGTGATTGAAGTTGTCCTGGTTTTCGTCGCGGTTATATGGCTGCGGTTCTGGTTGCAGTCGATCTGGTTCTGATTGAAGTTGTCCTGGTTTTCGTCGCGGTTAATATGGCTGCGGTTCTGGTTGCAGTCGATCTGGTTGTGATTGAAGTTGTCCTGGTTTTCGTTGCGGATGATATGGCTGCTGTTCTGGTTGCAGTCGATCTGGTTCTGATTGAAGTTGTCCTGGTTTTCGTCGCGGTTAATATGGCTGCGGTACTGGTTGCAGTCGATCTGGTTCTGATTGATGTTGTCCTGGTTTTCGTCGCGGTTAATATGGCTGCGGTTCTGGTTGCAGTCGATCTGGTTGTAATTGAAGTTGTCCTGGTTTTCGTCGCGGTTAATATGGCTGCGGTTCTGGGTGCAGTCGATCTGGTTCTGATTGAAGTTGTCCTGGTTTTCGTCGCGGTTTATATGGCTGCGGGTCTGGTTGCAGTCGATCTGGTTGTGATTGAAGTTGTCCTGGTTTTCGTCGCGGTTAATATGGCTGCGGTTCTGGTTGCAATAATTCTGACTGGTTGTGGTTGTTTAGCTTCTGTTTCTGGCTGTAGTTACGGCCGTGGCCTTTGTCCATGGCTAGTTCTCTTCTTGAAGCTGCAAGTACTTGGTCGTAACACTGCCTCACATTTTGTTTTATAAAGTCGCAATGGGTTTATGTTTTAGTTTCGTAATGTTTTCTTAAACCCTCTTTGTCGTGCTCTATTATGTCTTGTGCACATGCAAAAGTACTCTCAGCTATATCTGATTTTGCCCCGATAAGACTCGCGACCGACGTTTTCCTCTTGTCGGATAATAGGTAGAGATGACTTGTTGAGGCAGCAAGTATATTTTCATCGTATCCATGTTTTAATTGATACCCGACAATATGATCATATGACTATATCACCTTTTTAGCGATGTCTTTTATCTTTTCATCGGATAATTTATCTTTTACAATCTTATGTACACTTTTAGCAGTTTTCTGCAGATAGTCGTCTGGAGTGTCATGAGAAGCTCGCAGAAAGATAAAATCTTATGGTATCCTCGCCGAGTAGTGACGTCAGCAAAGTAACCCCCTGATACATCAGAGAACCTCCAGTCAGACGTGGCAAAACCTAAGTTGCCATCCGTTGTCACCTTTTCAGCGTGTTCATGAGCTGCGACAAGCATGTTGGTGTCATAGATGTTATAATCATTGTATTTCATAATATTATAAACCAGCTATCCTTGTCGGGCAGTGCCATAACGAGCACAATCGGCGTCGAGATCCTCAAAGTGTAAGCCAAATTTCAGTTGAAAATTGAGTTTGCTTATCCTTTGTTATGGATGTTTCTTGTTTTAAAATCTTGCTTTCTGACAGATCCGTCCTTGCAGTTCTAATCAGCTTTGTCATCGCCATCATCATCTTTTCATGAAGCCAATTTTCTACGCATGATTGTTTTAGTCTTGGACAGTAGACGGATGCAACTTATATTGTTTACCAGCGTCCCCATGCTTTTGTTATATACTTTGTCATTGCTAACACTTTTTACGACCTCATTCTTGGTAATTTCTGATTTTAACTGTTCAACTCACACACCTCTATAACTGAAAAATAATTTTCCGCGTTTTTGTCGATAATATCACTAGTCTGGTTGGCATAAAACGCAGACGGGGACCGCTTCATCGCTCCAATATTTCCCTAATGTGCCTGGGCTTGGTCTTCTCCTGGAGAATCGTTATAAGCCTCATCAAACAGAAGCTTATAAGTTCTTTTGCAATTCTGATAATCTCAGACTCTTGCTCTGGTTATGACATTATATAAACACTTAAATAAGATCATCAACTGTAAACAGTTGAAAGTAGGTGAGTCCAGGGTTAAATGGCTCCGAAACTCAAAATAAGCGGAAAGCGTTGTGTTTATGTTGCGTTGATTGGATTGGCGTAGTTCTGCTATACAACGTGATCAAGTTACAGCAGCGTTAGACTCTAGTCACATACTGTTTATGCGCTCAATAGTGCGGCCTCCCAAAGAAAATTTCACACCTTGACCATATGTGAACAAAGTTACTTTAATCCAAAAATGCTGTTAACACCTGATCTTGCCAATTATTTTCCACTGCTGTCAGAAACTAAATGTTTTGAAAACGCATAAAAAGCCAGATAGCTAGTTCAGACACCAGTGGTACAAAAATATTTACGATATTGTCTGTGTTTTGATGTCAATGTGGGTATAAAACCAGAAATTTTTGTTCTATTTGTCGGCCATCAGCATGTTTTTGTTTGCTGTATCAGTGCCCACTGCTGCCAGATCCCAAGTGTTTTTACAACTGCATTTCTTATGTCGACTCCACTTCCACTAAAGACTTAGATATTGCCGTGACTGCAGTATTGTTGATTTTTATGAAGCCGTCTGGCGCCTGAATTATTATTGGTGTGTAAGACGTCGCTGTTTATTTCTGTACTATCTGCCTGGAATGCATCCCCAAAACAGCAAAAAGTGTCCAGCCTTCCGGCAAATCAATGAAAATGACAATACATCTGTTTGTGCCTGTAGACATATTTACTTAAAGGGCGTTGTCTAGGCCAAATCTGGTTGATCTGTTTCTTTCCACATACTCTTTTGTTACAGCGTCTGGTGTTGCAGTTGGTTTTGCCTACCTTGTGACCTTTGCCAAGCTTGGGATCTAAGTATTATTCGTATTTAATGGAATATTAGCTCATAGTGAGACTGCATCAACAGAATACCTTGTTGCATTGTTGCCGTCAAAATATCTAAACCTCCGCTATCACCAAATGTCATTGCCAAGTAGGCTCCATTTGATAACTTCTCGCAATAAATTTGTATAGATGGGATTATGCGATAAGTCATGACGATGTTATTCATCTCGTTAACGCCACAAATTCTTAAGCCGGTTGCTTGTTTTGACCCAATCAAGTCTCCGCCAAGCTTATCATCGGCGTACTATTTGCTTGCGACGTCTGTTGTCGCAGGCGCCGTGGCCATGTTTGTTGACTTTCGCGCTGACAATATTTGGTAGACAAGTCATTGCACCGCCAATTGCTGGCAGCACATTTGGCGCCATCAACAGCATTTGTTGATAAAACAGTTTGTGACGCCAGGTTTAAACAGGTAGAAAGAATTTGCGCGTCAGAACAACTTGAATGAGCATCCCTAACAAGAACATTTGCCGCCTCGTACTTGTATGTGTACTGTTTTGTGACGAATTGTTATTGTCTGCTGGCGTTGTCAAGTTTATTATTTTTTATGGTGACATATTTAACGAACCTGACCTTGTGTCACCAATTCTTAAACAAGCGCTTGTTTGCTAACTCTGTCACCTGTTCAAGTGAAAATACTTGCACTGTAGCCATTCCCTCCAATAATTGTCGCAAATGATAAATAATTCATTACATAACCGTGCTGCAATAAAACACGAATCGTTAACTTTGTCTCAGAAATCGTCAAGGCTTCCAGACACAATATTTTCTTTCCGGATTGTCATAATATATGTTTTGGGCTAGCTGGTCGCGGAAACCCTAATCTGCTGTTGAATATGCTGCCCAACAATGGGCCTAACTTATGACAACGTTTTTATTTGCACGCTGAATCCAGAGCAGGACAAGACATTATAAGACTTCGACGAGCTTTGCAAAGATACTAGTGCTACAAACATATTTACAACATTGACACCTGTGGAAAAACTTGATCCCGACAATGACTCTGTTGTGGTATTTGAAGACATTACAATAGACCGAGACAGAATAGACCGAATAAAAAGTAATTTCTCACCCATGCGACAGAGAAATCGACCTGTTTTGCTAACCTTAATTTTCCTATCTCAGTCTGGTTATCTCAGACCGGTCGTCTCAATCATGGTGTCCACGCGCTAGGAACTACTTTTAAAAAGAAACCATTGATGTCTTCTGCAGTGCCTGATGGAGTTGTTAAACAAGTCAACAACAACATATATATAAAACAAAAAGAAATTCACTCATAAAGCTACTTAAGGTCTTCCCAACTTTGATAACACCATACAAAACATTTTGACACACACACACACACACACACACACACACACACACACACACACACACACACAAATCGAGCTATTTGATAGCGCTCCAGACACACAGGCAATACACATCAGTTGCCATACAAAATGAAACTCTCCCAAGTGCTACTGCAAGGTCGGCAAAAACCAGAAATGTATTATGTCAAAATGGTTTCTTCTGATTTTGTCGAACATCCACAAATCCCCCAGTTGAATCAGACATAACAATGCGATTGCAAATGAAAACTCCTACACTAACCATCCAGAGTGATTCATGCATCAGTCCACATGCTATTCCATAACAATATTTCCATTTAGCGTATCAATGCACGACTGTTAACAACAATTGCCAATATTTCCAGGACAGAAAATATAAATTTCCGAGAAAGTCATGAATTAGAATTTCCTGATGTCACGTCACACTTCGTTAGAACTGTGAGCGGTAGGCGTATTGTACTGTACAGTATCGTACCGTTGCCTACCAAAAATGTTTTCCAAATTAGAACTAACGAAAGTTAAAACTTAACCGTATAAAAGATATTAATTATTTTCAATTTCATATAACATTCATCAATTAAACGTGATAATACAGTAATAATATCAAAGTGATTTTATGTTTCTATTTTCTCATGCGTCGAACTCGTGTACTTATGGTTGACAGGTCACCCCATTGCCCGCATTAACAAATTTGGGTTCGAGTCTCGGAGTCGGCGAATGTGGATATGTGAGAAAGCTTGCCATTAGCTTCTCGTGGGTCGGTGGTTCTTTCCGGGTATTTCCCGGTTTCTTCCTCCACCATTAATACTGGCCGCCATGTATAGCCTATCTTGTGCTGAAAAATGGCGTTAAGCTCTACAACAACAACAACAAATTTGTCTTAATGCTCAGTATAAACAAAAGCACGTGGGTCGAGGCGCTCATTGCGCAATACTTCCAATACATAAAAATTATAACTTTTCTCGAGTTTTGTTTCTTTTTCTAAGAGCGGCATATATAGCTAGATTCCACTTTGAAAATTATTCACATTTTCATAAAAAAGCGAAAAACCTGATGACCTTTATATAGAGTGAGAAGCGATAATAGTACATGATGAATACTGTTTTGAATCCGCTAACTAAATTGCAAGGGTGCATACTTATTTTAATTTAGTTAGAAAACGCTGAGTGAGCAAAATAATCTATGTCGGTGTTTGTACCAAGACAATGAAATCCCAGTTGCGAGGTTACATTATTTGTCTCCCCCACGAGGCCTATTCTCGTGGGGAAGGCAAATAATATAACCCCTTGACTGGGATATCCTTTTCTCGGTCCTAACCCCAACAGAGATTATATTAATCTCTCATATTCGTGAGACAAGCGATGAAACTCTATCTACCTGGCGCAGCGACAGGATGACGTTCTAAAATACATAAGAAGAAATACTGGCTGCTTTGTACATTTTCCTGCTTGGATAAACATGACGTGTTATTTTGCACGCAATTATTTTCCTGAAATTGAAGTGGTCAATTTTTAAGTAGCATTAACACGTGGACATAGGTAGAGGCAAACATAGTTTTATGCCGTTTGATAAATATGCGGAAAATATTCATGAAATGTACCTGCGCCATTTTGAAGAATTGTATCTACCTGATTAACGTACAGTGACATTTGTACAAGTGGAATCCTAACTACCTGATTAATATACAATGGCATTTGTACAAGTGGAAGCCCATATTACAAGGCTGAAAGTATTGTGGAAGTACACAGAACAACATCAAATACTGTCACGTTTGCTAAGCCCCAGCTATAAAGTCGTGTATAAGCTATAATATTACCGCGGCCATGTGTTTGATGTCTAAAGTTTTCCGCGGGCTAATGTTAATCTCTTACGCAATGTTACCGTGACCCGCCAGAGACCGGAAACTTGAGTTGGCGTAGGCGACCGCTCACATCATTTGACAAAGGCTCGTAGTTATCACACCTAGGTGTTAAAGAAATAGTCCTAGCCTCAACGGGAAGTCCGCATGGTGAACGAGGCGTGTTCTAATCCGTCCCCACGTTGACAGACAACGAGAGGGACATTGCCTGCTAAGTTTGATTTGATCGGTTCACAGTGACATCCAATCCGAATTGAGATAGAGGGTGTGATTGCAATTTAGATCCGAATGATAACGTTCATAACTCATCAACTAAGTTAGTTTCGCCTGGAAAGATTGTTGAGAAATAGGGTTACTCCGAGAGAGCCACTCGTAATTTGGCGGTAAAACGTAGAGGTAGATTCTAAGGAAAGACAAAGCTTCGAAAAGGAAGCTTTTTAGGGGGCAGAACTTCCGGTTCAATTGAGTCCCGAGTCTCCAAGAAGTGGAGACGGAATTGAGACTAGCCACACAGTCGAAGTCGACAGAAGTCTAGTCGGTGGAGAGAAGGTGGAGGAGGAGGAAAAGGAGTCTGAAGGAGAAAGTCGAGGAGGAGAAGGAATTTGGAGAAAGTCGGGGAGGAAGAAGGGAAGGAATTGGGAGAAACAGGAGAGAGAGGAATACCACATATGAGTAGAATACAAGGACAGGTGGAAATCGATCTCACACTGCTAATCAAGTGATGCAATAGGCTATTAAAGGGTCGAGCGGAAGGAGTGTAATTGGAAATTTGAATCATTTGATTATTGAATTGTTATTAAATTGTTATTCATTGATTTTCAACCTTTTTTGGTATATGTAACCATATGACCGTCGGCATTGCTGACTGGGGGCTCGGAGCTTTACATCTATCTTTCACTAATTTAACTTCCAAACCAAATCGAGCCTGGGTGTGACTTATACAATAGTTTAAATAAATATTGGGAGTACCCCACCCCACCATAACGAATGCTTACAACTGCGTATCCGTGTTCTCGCAAAAATGATTAGCGAGAAGATTAAGAACGATGTTCATAAAACACTATTTCAGCAGGTAACATCAGCGTTGGAAGCAACCGAGATTGCACACGACACCAAGCAGGACAAATAGATCGAGCTGCGGAGCAAAACGCGACTATGTAAACGGAATTTGCTTGAGGTTCTTCAAACAAAGCAAACACAATAGGCAAACATTATCAACAATCATCTCCCTGAGCCTAACAAGCTCGTTCGGCAAAGTCATATAACCAAGGAATGTTTATGTAGAGCAAGCCGAAGAAGATTGCTGGCGGACGTATTCAAAATTTTTGTAGGAGAAGTGTTATCAAATGAGCAAGCACCTGAGACAAGACAGACAGAAACGTTTGAGGAATTTATTGTCAAATAACTTTTGCGTTGTGAATATCGTACAAAACTAACTCCTGAGTAAAATTATTATTATAAAAAGTAAAAGGAGCCTGGGATGAGTTGAGTAAAGAATACATTGAGTATGACAGAAATGCAAAAAGGATCTCGGTCTGACAAAGCTCGTTGTGTGCATCAAGAAAATAAACAACCAACTTAAAGAAAGACATCAGTGAAAATATTTCAAGGCCAATAGTGCAAATGTGGGCAATGACATCAAATATTACTAGGGTTCAGCCGGGTGTGTATCGCATATCAAAATTACTTGTTGGTAGAAAATAATCTGCAAACATTGGCCTGGAAATCGACAACGAAATCGTAGAAATCCTGGACAGGTTTCGCCAAGAGAACTTGCTTGACAACCCCGCGTACAAGACGTTGTACCAAGACTTGATCTAACATATTTTGAACAATGACTCAATAATATGTTTTGTACAATTATTCGTTACACAATTTTGCACAATTACTTGATATCATATTTTGTACAATGACTTGATATAACATGGCCAGATACAACCTTGTGTTTTGACTCCACGTAGGCAGCGAGCACTTGCAATTATTTTACCATGACGCACAATACACCAAAAAACTAGCGCCGGACATACGATATGATATTGAGCTAATCTCTACGGAAATTTGGAACTCGTTTCACAATGTCTCCAAAATATCTTTGTGATTACAGAGCGTGGGCACATCAGAACAATATCGTGAGCGATCCAAATTATTCCACAGTGAAAATCAGAATGACTGCACGGTGGTGTACCAAGTTGATTTTCCAATTGCATGTCACCTAAGAAAAACATGCTCGGGTGTGACTCGCGCTTGGTATAAGGTTACCGGGTACACGACGGGGACCACTCAGTAAACTTTAGAGAAATAAACAGTCTGTTGATAAACTATTCTATTGTTGATGGATCTTTTAGTGCCATTGTTAGCCGCTGCCACGTCATATATGTCTTTAACCCAAATATTCTCTCAGGGTCTCAGATGGTTATAAAATATTCTCAGTTTATTTGTTATCCAGCAAACAACGTGCACAGCATCTCAGATATCACAATGTCAGTCACAGATCAGATGATGTTGACCTTAATGACGAGCCAGTTACATATTTTCTGCATCTGCGAGCCAGCGATAGGGTAAACCAATAACTTTTGTCAAACAAAACTAAACAACTTGTATGAAAATGCGGTAACGACGTGTTAAGCGTAAACAGAACATTTGGAGATTTTGGTGGACGTTATTTTCCACTGCGATCTCAAAGTTACCAAGGCTAGTCTGTAAGGTTGGCCTAATGCATTTCACGCTACAAAATTAGTTGCAACTGTAGCAGTTGACGTAGCTGTCACCTGGGTTGACTCAAAAATTGCTGATAGGATTAAGGGACACCAACGCAGGCAATATTCAATATGATGTCAGGTATGGTCATTAAATGTCTTTTTGTGTGACAGTGATATATATGTTCACCAGGCTTACGCCAAGTTACTTTAAGATTCTTGATTATGAGACGCTGGACGACACCATGTTGGTATATGATTACGTCGAGCACGTCGTAAGAGACGGTGGAATAAGGACACAGGTAAGAACTGATGGTTCGTTTGCTTTTGGATAAGTTGGTGCAAGTCACCTGTTGAATCGGGTGGATATACACCTGAGACTGAATTAAGTAGTACCGTACTCTATTATATGGCTAATGGTAACTAGCACAAAACCATCATTGAAGATTTTACATGCACCATGTGAAGGTCTTATTTAAAGTGGGACACGACATAAGTCAAACTTTGAGTAGAACGCCAGCCAAGTAACCGATACGACAAGCTGAAGTGAAAACATTCAAAATTGCTTCTAGAATCCGATGCAAGATTGGAAATCATACTTTTAAAGAATAGCTACCCACACGTTTACCCATTGGCATCGTCAGAAATGCGACCCTAAAAGGAAACATCGTCAAACTCGTTCTTAATTTCAGCAATTTAAAATGTCTAAAATAGAAGTCACTCGAGTTGGCCAGGTACTGTGTACCAGAACCTAATTTGCATACAAAAGTACTTAAAATCTCACTTGACACTGTTTGAACCCACATGACAGTTAGGTACGAACAACGGCCACGTTATTTCGTACGACGACTATGCAGTGGCAAATTTCTTGTGCGGATTTTATTTCACTCCAGACCCAGGGAGCAATGAAGGACATTTTCACCCCATAAAATCGGGCATCGAAGCTCTCTTGCAAATCAGTGCGGAGACAATCCGTAGTTCATCGACTTACTTGACATATGGTTTCTGGGAAAACGCCAGGTGTGAACTGACGACTTATCGTTACCTAAAAATAAAACAAAATGGATGCCTGGGAACTTCATTACCTTCTGCCGCGCAACTCATATACAACTTCCTGTAATCCTATGGTATGTACTAAAAATGAACTACTCCATTCGAAAACCTAAAGACGTTCAAGCCGATGTCATCAACATAGACGACAGTCATCGACCAGGAACCCACCGTGTAGCCGTTTACGTTCCCAACGATCACAGTGCAGAATACTTTGATTATTATGAATCATCTCCTCTGGAAGACGATATCATTGACTTTATGAGAAGAAATGATGTATCAACTCGGTTCAATAATGTGAGATCACAAGTATCAGGTTTCATGGTGTGTGAACAATATTTTGTTTATTTTCTTCACCAACGTTGGATATCCCTTAGAACATTCAGTGACTTGTTTGGATTTTGAATACTCTAGAAAAGATAATAAACTAGAAAGATGGTTTTGTGAACATTATGGCTATATCTTGCCTTTAGCCCAGAATCATAGTGTGCTTTGATGTCAAAATGACTGGTTGACAAGATGGTTTTGTGAACATTATGGCTATATCTTGCCTTTAGCCCAGAATCATAGTGTGCTTTGATGTCAAAATGAATGGTTGACAAGATGGTTTTGTTAACATTATGGCTATATCTTGCCTTTAGCCCAGAATCATAGTGTGCTTTGATGTCAAAATGAATGGTTTAAAATCACTGGAAGTCAAGTTGACTCCACAGCTTTGTCAACCTTGTAAACACATTGATATTTAGCTATGCTGAGTTTGTATTTGTGTTAGAGAAGCTTATTATTATTATATTATTATTATTATTATTGTCACGTTGGCTAAGCCCCAGCTATAAAGTCATGCATAAGCAAGCTATAATCTACTGACTTGGGAATATTGCTGCGGCCATGTGTTTAATATCTAAACATTGCCGCGGGCTAGTGTTAATCTCTTACGCAAGGTTCGATGATCGGCCGGAGACCCGGAATCTTGAATCGGCAAAGGCGATAGATCGCACTACTTCACACGCGTTGACAGACAGCGAGAGGAACACTGTCCGTTAAGTTTTATCGGATCGGTTCACAGCGACATCCAATCGGAATTGAGATAGAGGGTGTGATTACAATTTAGCTCCGAATTATAACTTCCAGACTCTAAGGAAAATTTTAGTTTCGCCTGGGAAGATTGCTGAGCAATAGGGTTAATCCGAGCCAAGTTACTCAACCTGAAGCTTATCAAAGTTTTGTAGGTGCAATAGGTGAATATACCATTATCTGTGAAGATTTTAATACCCAGAGCGAGCAGTGGGGAGGGAGCCAATGGACGGTCTCGGAATCCTCTAAGATATACGAGACGCTCAACAGAGCCCTGAAAACCAGCTTCACGAAGTGAGCGTAGAACATCAGTACGCTGGATGAGAAATATAGTGGGTGCCCAGTCCTCCTAGCGACACTGATTCTTAACAATCTTCGAGAAGCATGGAGAAGATTTCGTACAATCCATTACAGTGTGACATCCGACGAGCAACTTAGGGATTGCAGACCTAATCAATCCGGACAGCTCCAGGGACGGATTAGACGAAAGTTTAAGCCGCTTGATCACCCAAAGCCGCACTTGAGCCCGCCATCAGAGACTACCCCTCAGCTCTTTTAAAGGCTAAAAGATGTCCATACGTTACATATAAATTTGTACTCTCTCTTTCAGCTACTTGTACCAGCTGCTGAAAACTGGAACTGTCACTATTAGCGTACTGTTAGGTACATATTACGGGCAGCCGTCACCGTCAAAAATACGATAATAAAATGCCAAAGTTTGAAATGAAATGATTTTGCCTAACAAATAGAATGATAAATTCGGATTCCAAATGACGTGGTATGAAATGAAATGACAAGTTGAACAAACGGAATGATGAATTCAGATTCCAAACAACATATTATGAAATTAAATGACTTGAAAAGAAAATACGGACTGGATAATTATATTTCAAAATTAAATGCTGCAATAATGAAATATGTTGCAGCGTTACACTTTAATTAACATGAAATAAAATGAAGTACAAGAAAATTGAATGATTTATAAAAACCAGTCTGAAAGGTCAACTGTTATTCAAAATGAAATAACAGAACGATACTCAAAGTTGCATAAGGTACACGTTCTGTGAAGAATACTTAAATTACATGCCATGAAAAGAAATAATTTCTGTAAAACAAAAACGAAAATAGTGTAAATAAATCCATTATCAAGTAATTTGATCACTGTTGAAGCGATATAACGGAAACCACGTAGAACGGCACAAAGTGTATGGAATATAAATGCTTTATCAAATTCTCGCTGGAACGAGAATTACAATTCTAGGTCAAACTGCAAGTCATTTAGCGAAAACCCAAATATACACAAGGCGGCGCTGCCATCCATGACACGTGGCGCAAGATTTTATTTTGAAGACTACACTAGAACAGCCAAGGTCTAAAAAGTCTAATTATCGATACCAAAAGAAATCTATAAGGTAAGAGCTTGTTTTTGTAAGAGTTAAACAGGAACTATATTTTCCAATCAGCAGAAAGTAATTTGATCCACATTATAGAATTTTGTTTTTAAATATTTTCTCCTTGCACTGCTCAGCATCGAATGCTTCAACACACCTAGATCTATTGATTAAGGAGATTAAATCCTGAAAGTAGAAAGGGTTCTCTGGAAGGACGAGAATATATTTTATACATCTGTATACGTCCATATAGAATCCCGGACTCAAGATTATTAGTGCAGATGTACTGTACTATATACAGGAATACTCGTGCGTGCTCGTGCATATTTCGAAATTGTGTCAACATTCGTTAGGTAGTAAAACATATTTTTAAGTTTTCACTGAATCATAGTCACCAGGTAGTCCATCAGGTTAGCTTGGACATCTATTTTTCTTATACACAAAAAGGTTATTTGAGACGTTTAACTAAGGTTTTTGGAAACTTGAAATCTTCATCTTATGTCTTTAGTGTTGGGGTGCACTGTTTGGCACAGATCTTGAAAGAAATGAATAACTGAACAAACAAATATTTGCATCCTTAGGAGTATTTGTAAAATGAAAAAAAAAAGGACTCAATAATCAAAAGTTAAGGAAAGGCTGCGTGAAAATATCAAGAAAGGGTGAAAGTTATAAATTTTATCATAGTTTAAGAAAGCAAAAAAGAAAACAAAAACAAAACAGCATCCACGCTACCTAAGTGATAATGGTAAATGGTAGATTAGTGGGGTTAATGGTAGATTTTGGCCGCATCTCCATTTCTCATTTTATAGCCAGCATGGAATTATGTAAACTTGGGCTTTCTGTTGAATGCGGAACAATACTAGCTTTGGTGTACTACTGTTCTATCTGGGTAGCATAAATATTCAGCATTTACTTGTAATTGTATGCACTCAATACCCCCCCCCCCCGTGAATTCTTTTGTGGATGGGAACATACATTTCTCACAGTGCAAGTGGGAATTAAATCTTCAGTAAGTGTTTACTGACAATGCAATTGAAAACCCTTCATTTTGATTTGTATTTTCATCGTTAGTGTGGAGAATTTCGCGAAAAGCTTGAAAGCAGAGTGCCATGCCTAACAAGATAGTCCAATCACTGGACAATGAAATTATGGATTTATTGCGCAAAACATAGGACCTCTTCCAGTAACTAGTAGAGAAATATTCTACTGTGCTCATAAATACTGTTACAAATTGGTATATATTACATTAGATGATGTAGCGGTTAGTACCAATGCCAATCGTAATTAGCCCGCCTGCTTAGCACCGCTTTCATCTGGCGTTGCATGCAGGATATAGAATTTGTTACAGGCAGTTGTGGCGTGGAGTCTGACTAAAGAAGACCTACTCGAGTTTGATTCATTCTTGTCCATCCCTTTAAGCTCCGTAACAGTCTCAGAACATTATAATGACGACGAGGATGGGATCGGATTAAACCAAACGTACATTACAATTAATAAACGTTACATGTACTGGTCCTTTAAATCTTACTATCCTCGGCGAAATAATATTGTGACAATATCAGCAGCATTGCGTCTTCCATATTTTGTGGTATTCAGAATTACACGAGAAAGCAACTTTGGGAATAAATGGAAGCGTTATATTATGAGGCTAGATAATTTGTTTGTTTCTATGAACATTGAAAGCAAAAGAAGGAAAAAGCTCTCTTCCTGCACTATGCGAGAGATTACGTGTTTGAACTTTACAATTCATTATCAACCAATGACAGCGGGGTTTACGATGCAGTGAAAACCGTCCTTAAAGGGAATTTCAATCCAAAACTGAATGGAGAATTTGAAACGTTTGGATTCCGGAAATTAAAACAATATTCAGTAGATACGACAGATCAGGTAGTTACGCGGTTGAAGTCAAAGGCCAAGTTTTGCGAATCTGAAAAAAACAAAGCGAGAAATTGAGTCACATTTAATTCCGGGATGCACTTCTAAGCATATAATGAGGAAAGTACTAAGAGAAATCGGGATTTTATTCACAGATTTTTGCTCTGAAATATAGATATATGCATGATACACACTATCTACTTACTTGAACACAGAAATTCATTATTCTCAAGCATAATAATGATTCACATTAACGAGATCGACAGTCAGACTCATAAAATCTACTCCTACGTTATCAGTGCCTTTGAAGTACCTTACCTGCATCCGATATTGTTACAGGAACAGTGACCACTTCATCTGGCGTCCATTCGAGAATTTCGCCTCCTGTGCTAGGTAAACAAGGGTCTGATGATCTGTCTCCAAAATGAACTTCCGACCGTACAAATACCGCTCGAACCGTCATATGCCGAGCACGATTCCGAGACATTCCTTCTCCGATACGGAGCAGTTTTTCTCGGCTGCGGACAGTTTCCGACTGCCATACGCGACGGGAAAAGAGTTCTGTCATCTTCTTGCAGCTACACTGCGCCACGACTGGTATCGCACGCGTCCGTGCTTAGAAAAAATTCTTTGGTCAAGTCCTGTACACGGATAATAGCGTCAGATGTCAGAGTATCCTTCAAGGTTTGGAAGGCATGCTCACACGCATTGGTCCAGACAACTTTATTTGGGGCCTTCTTTTTGGTCAAATCGGACAATGGACCCTCAATCGCGCTGAAATTCGCCATATGCTTCCGGTAGTAACCTGCTAATCCTACGAATGGCCGTACTTAGGTCTTAATAGTGGAACGTGCGGCGTTTTGCAGTTGTTCTACCTTAGATTTCTCTGGTGACAGTGTGCAGTAGCTCAGCGGATGTTCCAAAAAAGTCTAACGGTCTTGATCATGAAAAAACAAAAAAAGTTGAAGCTGCAGAATGATAATAATGAGGAGCAATAAATTTAAAGAAACTTAAAATTAGTCTCTTTCCAAAATTGTTTTTGATTTTATTAAAATCTAAAAGTTATAAGGTAAAAAAAGGTACTATGACGAAAGTTTCATTACACTAGTTACCTTGACTTGTACATATGTAAGCAGTGCTGAGAAGACCTGACTTTGATCAAACATTAACTTTTTTCTCAGTTTGCAGGAGCCTAAGTAGAAGAAATGGACTGACTATGCTGCGGATGATATCGATTCTGATTCTTCATCTTAACAACATTCAGAAAATCAACAATAAATAAAGTAATGATAAAATATATGTTTACTTGTTTTCTTTTTTCAGACCCAATAGTCTCTTCTAATTATGTATCGTTACTACGTATTCTTTTCGGATTCTTATTCAGTTTATCTTAACAGTTAAATAAAAATTATATACAATACAAAGTGCATTTTTACATGTGCGACTTTGAACTAATTTGCAGGAGTTATCACTCATCATTGAATAAAGTGCTCCAATTTGTACAATGTTTGCGTGATTTATGCATTTATGTGCCCTGTCATCTTAAATTTACTCCTTCTATTATGGCCAAATGAATGGTGGTGTTTAGTGTGTCCCTAAAGAAAATAGTGTAGACCTGACATCCAATATGGTGACAATGGCAACCATCTTGAAAATCTTTCTATTTCTGGTCTTCCTAGCTGGGGGTGGGTGGGTAATGTTAACATTTATGAAATGTTTAAGTTTTGGACTTTCTTGATAGCTGTGGCGGCTGATGGGCTTCAGAATCACAAGCAGCTTTCATTCTTCACTTTTCAATATAGGTTTTGAATATTGGGGAATGCTACTTTTTACGTTAAACAACAACGTTGTAGCAACATTCCAGCAAGTTCACCAAATCACGCTGCCACAACGTTATATGACAATGCTGCCATAACCTTAATGCAACATTGTTGCAAAGTCGAATTGCTAGCTGTTACTTCTTTCAAATGGAGTAGGGAACAAAAGACTACATTCATATCACTCAAGGCTCATTGGTGAGCAGTAAACTTATGACATACTTTGATCTGCGAAAATACACAGAGCTCTGGGCAACAAATTTGTTTCGTATGCAAGTCGCTTCTTGAAGTCAGGCTCGCGGCGGATCAGCAAAGAACTAAACACTTCTACTGAATTATAGGAGTACGCCATACCCATCAACGGGTTTAGCTACAGCTTAGATAATGTTCTCTCAAAAAAAAACAAAACCAAATTAACTCAGTTCACTGTGAAACCAAATGAAAAATAAATCAGGGAGTGGGATCGTCGATCGAAAATGAAAAACAAGGATTATAGTGACCAGAAGCGGAAATCGAGGTCACGCACTCTAAAACAAGGTGATCAGGGTTTGATAAAACAGAGAAGCAAAAACAAACTTGACACTCCTTTCAACCCAAATCAATCTGAAGTCGTGTTGCGCAAGGGGTCAATAATAACGATCAGGCATAAGAATCATCTCGTTACACGAGATGCCAATCGTACTTAGCCCGCTTACTTAGCTCCGACTTCGTCTGGCGTTGCATGCAATATGTAAAGAAGACGTATAAACCTGCTCGAGTTTGATTCATTCCTGGTCATCCTTTAGGGTCCGTAACTATCACAGAACATTACAAAAATAACGTAGAGTAGACTTACGGAGTAGAATCTAGTTGAAGTGTGGAGTAGCAGGGTGGAGGTAGGGTTGGAAAATGATTTCATTTTGATATTAATCAAATAAATGTATCTTTGCTTTCAGTATACATTTTTGTAATAACACCCTGTAAATTACTCAATGATTATGTATTAACAAACTTTAGTAAAGCTACTTAAAATTAAATTCTAGAACAATTGTTATTTTATTTAAGATCAGTAAAGGCGCTTACAACGCCACTTTGACCTATGTTAATGAGAATCTTATGAATTATTTTAAACTTTGATAAAATCTATCACCGTCACCCTTCCTTAATATTTCAATATATCCTGTGCTGAAACTGGGTTTATTCAAGTCTTTCGCGACCAGTATTTGTTTATTTCTTCATAAAACACTGACCAGTGTTAAATATTATAAAAGTAAAGATGCAACTGTTTTGTTCACGTATTAATTTCTTTAACAATCGGCACTAAACAAAGGTTTTGTCCACAATTGTTCAAAACGATTGTAAAGGAGGTTGATGCACTAACAGTCGTGAGATGTGGATTCTACATGAACAGATATACATATATAAAATATATTCTCGTCCTCCCAGGGAACCTCATCCCACTTTCAGGAGTTAATCTCCTTAATCGGTAGATCTGGATGTGTTGAAGCCTTAGAAGCTGGCGCAGATCAGAGGGAAAATACCTTTTTTATTAAAATACACACAAATTATCTAATGTTCTGCTGTTTTGAAAGTATAATTCTTGTTTAGACCTTCGAAAAGAAGCAATTACATTTGTTACGAATATGTAATTAAATTGCTTGTGTGTTAGTTTTAAATTCTTTTTATTTTATTTTTGTTTCATTATATTTTATTGTAACGATTATTTTTACTGGATTTGATATTTTTCCCCGTAAATTCAGTCTTTTATTTTGACACAAAGTTATGACTTAAGCACTATTTTTGGCTCACCTTGGTTCATAGTGTTTGTAAACATCAAGTGAAAACGATTGGCTATTACCAAGGTCATCTTCAGCGTACGTGTCAGCTCTGTTGTAAACAGTTTTATTTTTAAATTCATTTCCAGCGTGAGAATCTGATTCTTAGATAGGGTTATTCTAGCTATGTGCTAAATGGCATTTTTTTTTTTCCTTTTTCTTTTTTTTTTTTTTGTATTGCGCTGTTCAAATTAGTGATCACGTCGCCCTGTCACGTGAGCCACTATGTGATCCAAAATCGAGGCTTAAAACAGCCATTTTGCTAGTAAATTGATCGTTCGTAATTTTTACACCACAGAGCTCAATGTGTTTTATTGTTGAAGCCAGTTTGTTTTGAAGTTCATCTATTTTTTTGGGATTTAATAATTTATTCTCTAGAAAACTACACAAGTGCTTCTTCCTTCTATAAAATACTTGGACAAAGACATTCAGTGGAAATTTATTCTGGAATTCAACACGGGAACATTATAAATTGTGATTCAACGAGGAATTGTTGCCATTTGTACAACGACCTCATCTGACGTCATCGCCTTCCATATTGGAATTTCATTGAGATTCGAACCTGGATTCAATTAGAACTGTTTAGTGATAGGACTTATATTTTTCAACTTTATATTAATTTTTGGATTATATTCACAAACTGTAAGTTCTTTTTCCTATTTTTACATTGTTTTCTAGGGAAATAAATTATTATGTTAAAATTTACAAAGCTTGTTGGCTTCACTCTTTTCTTTTGTTACTTTTATACGAGCCTACACGTAACACCTTATAGATTACTCTTGACATCGATAATTAGATGTATTGGACAATGGTTGTCCCATTGTCGTCTGCAAAATAAGATCTCGACTTGCGTCCTGGCGTCTTTTGTCATGGATAGCAGCACCACCATGTGTATGTTTGGGTTTGGGCTAAATGACTGGCAGTTTGACCTTAAATTGTAGTTCCAGTCTCAGCAAGACGTTGTTAAACCGTTTACTTTCCATACACTGTATGTCCCTTTGCGTGATTTCCTGTCATATCACTTCAATAGTAATCAAGTTATTTGATACTGGATTTATTTACACTTTGTTATTTCTTTGTTGAAAAGATTTCTTTTCATGGCATGCATTTTAATTATACTTCACAGCATGTGCATCATTTATAACTTTGATTATCAGTCTGTTACTTCATCTTGAATACCAGTTGACTATTCAATCAAGTTTATGTAGGTCATTCCCTTTTTATTAATTTCATTTTTGTCATGTTAAATAAAGTGTACTGTTGCAACATATTTTATAATGATAGTATTTAATTATGCGTTAGAAATCTTCATTCAGTTTTGTTTTTCAACGCATTTCATTTAATTCTACGTCATTTGGAATCTAATTCATCATTCCGTTTTGATCTTCAAATCATTTTATTTAATACCACGACAATTGGAATCCAAATTGATCATTCCATTTGTTGGGTTAAATCATTTCCGTATGTCATTTGATTAATGTCTTTTTAACGACGACGGCTGCTCATAACTTTATACCTGTACGCATTAATGAAATCGATGTATGGGTCGCAGCCTAGAGCTGCCGGTAGTCGATATCGATTCATCATCACAGCCTCAAACAAAATACATGTGTATCACTCTTGTATTATATCGTATAGTTCAGAAATAAATGACATCGTATGAAACGTTCCCTCTCAGTCTACGAAGCAGAATACACATGAGTCTGCGAAATGCCTCAACAGACCAATATCAGAACGAAACACCATGAGATTCTTACTTTAGGTCTGAACTATGTCGCTCTACTCCTATCACACAGTCACATAAAAAAACTTGGATTAAATGTACTTTTAATCCACTTTCATCATTGCGTGGAAATTCTTCTTCAAGGTAATGTTTGGAAGGAGATATACAAAATGGCGATAGAAACTGACACATGTCCTGTTTTACACCAAGCATATATTCATTACATTATTGACTACGTAATAAACACAAAAAATATGATCATTCTTAGAACGCTTTTCTACAAGTTTTAGTTGTAATTTACGGTAAAAGCTGGCCATTCTTTAAGGTACAAAATTCTGACTTAACCAGCCTCATATTCGACCTTAAACTATATTGAGAGATGTTTTTATCTGGAATGGTCTTTGGGTCTTAACTGAACCACTGACTCTAACACATCTACTACAGTCAGAAGTGTCAGTAACTAGTGTACGCCGTATAATTGACTTTTTTGCTAATACGGCCGAACCGAAAAGACGGGGTCGGTAAGAAATAGAATCTATCTGTACCATTGACTGCAGTATTTGCTGACAGTATATAAGGTGACGCAGCATATATCCATGACATTGTTGATCAGATAATAATCAGACGGACATTAGATAATCAGTAAATCAGGTTGATGATTTACTTAACACATAACCACAGGCTATTTATGGATTTTATATATCAACGTTTTAATTAATTTAGTGACTAAAACACATTTTAGAACTTGAAGTGAATTTCAGTTTTATTGGTATATTTTATATGTTTCAATTTGGGATTGGAATTTTTTTTTTCGATTTTCAGAGTAGAGGGATAAAACGAATTAACAAGGAAAGAAATGATGATATTGAAGAAGGAAAAACTCGGAACCGAATAAGGGCAAGTTCGGTATACCGGGCTTCTGCTTTGAGAAGAATGACTGTCAGTTGGTGATTATTGTTGAAATAGGGTAATTCATCCTCAATTCTAATTTTCAGAGAATAAAACGTTTTGCGATCCAATATACCGTTTTATTCATAATGATATTTAATTTACTTTACACAGGATTTAGGCCTAATAGTATTGTTTGGTTCATAGCTCCACTAGTCTATGACCAGAAGAACTTGTGGGATGGCCGATTGTCCGTCCGTCCGTCAGTTAGCATACTCTTGTTATCGCTACTTCTAAACTATTTGAAGGATTGCCACCAAACTTTCCACATTATATATATAAGTGGGCTGTTCCTAAATGAACATAGATGCCGCACGGATACCTATTGTAGATGACATGGCAGCCATCTTTAAAATCTTTCTGTTGCTACTCCTCCTGAATGTGGTTTTTACCAAAAGGCTCCTTATGATATCTTGTTGATCCTAATTGAAAACGGTTTCAATCTCACCTTCAGTTTGGTCGTTATGGTGGCTATTTGATAACCCTTTGTACCTTGATTCCTTCTGAATGGATGGTCACATCGACAAGGGGTTTTAGCCAAAAGACTTCTTATAACACATATTTGTCGGAGTAAAACCCGGGAAAAACCATCGACCCACGGGAAGCTACTGGCATGCTTTCTCACATACCCACGCTAGTCGAGCCGAGGCTCGAACTCACACGGAAAGAGGCGACATACATGTGCGAGTGATTAGTAACGACGAGCGACTTAGACCACTCGGCCAACCGGTGCACCTACATTATGATTTTTTAGCATGCTTTTGAATCTACCTCACGCTTCAGCGTCCAAGGCAGTTATTAAAAGTCCTGTGGCTAGTTTACTTTAGACATCAAACGTGAGGAGCACGTGATATAATATCGGATGAGATAAATTGCGTGATCTTAATCTTTTACTAAGTTAAATTAAATGATGAGCATTTTAATTTTTCAGATTGGAAAACAGTTATGTATTTGATTGTATGTTTTCTGTTATCCGTAATTGTATTATTATTTCATTATTTGAAGTGTTCATATTTTGGCGATTTCCGTGACACTTGACTAAGACCACCTGATATAATGTTAATGAAAGTGACATCAGTATCTACACGTTTTGCAGCTCTGCATCAGCCAATGACCACGGTAAAAAGCCGTAGAAATTATGTCAAAGGTACGAAACTGGTAAAGTAATATTCTAGATAAAGGAAAGCCGCCGATATTTATTTTATGGTGAAAATATATAATGCTAAAGAAAGTGTAATCCTACTTTGTTTTGTTTATGCCGATCGCCAGTCCCTGTTGTCCTTGAGATGATCCGACACCTCGGTATAGCTTTGCACCAGGTTTGAGCTGATATTGTACTTCCTCGTAGTTGCCGATAAGGTTGCATGCCATACCCTATCAAAGGCCTTTTTGAAATCTATAAAGACGTGGTATAGAGTCTGCTGATGCTGAAGGTATTTCTCGCAAAGGAGCCTGACACTGAAAATTTGTTCTGTGGTGCTCCTTCCTGCTCGGAAGCCTGCCTGCTATTCAGCAATAACTTTCTCTGCTTGAGGCTTTAGTCTGTTGAGAATTATCTTCAGCATGACTTTGCTCGGGTGACTGATCAAACTGATAGTTCTGTAGTTTTGGCATAGCTGTAGGTTTCCTTTCTTGGGGAGCACGATGACCAAGGATTGAGTCCATGTGGTGGGCCATTCTACTGTCTGCCATATCTTGTTGCAGACTGTTGTTAGGACTGTGACTATCTCTTCTCCTCCTGTTTCAATGAGCTCTGCTGGTATGTTGTCAATGCCAGCTGACTTTCCTTTCTTTAGTGACCTAACTGCAATTTCTACTCCTTCACGAAGAATGGAGTTGTCATCAATTTCTTCTGCCTGAAGGCAATTTAGTACTGCTGGATCTCCTTGGGTCTTATGATTGTACAATTCTGAGCAGTATTCTGTCCATCGCTTGAGGGTCTCTTGATCTTCTATGAGGCATTTTCCTGATTTGTCTTGGATGGCGGTACTTTTCCCTTGTTTATGGGTTGTGAGATCTTTCACCAGTTGATACGCCATTTTGCTGTAATTTCTACTCAGATTGTCTTTGATTCCGCAGCATTGTCTTTCTATCCAGGATTCCTTTGCTTTTTTCATGCTTTTCCTGATCATGTTGTTTATCTCTCTGTTTTGTGTCGAATATTTACAAAGTTTTATCTTAAATACATAATCCAAAAGTTTCTTTATTCATCTTGCGCGAGCATTTATTCATGAGAACAAATATGGATGTAATTACAGTCTGCTAAGTCTTTCTTTACTGGCAAAGATAAATTCGTGCACATTTTAATTAAATGACCGTGCACATTTTCAAATGAATCAAATGGATAAAATTGTCATACGCAAACTCAGCATACAATTTATATGGCGTTGTTAAACCTGATTTTAGTCGTTTTGGTGGAATTCTGGTTTTGTTGCTTACAATAATATTTGACTTTTGACTGGCGATGAAAGTTGAAAAACGCTTCAAATCCCACCACAGCAGCATTAATCTTACATATTATGTAGCATGTACTGTTGATTATTGTGATGAACTTTAGGTCTCAGTGGGTCAAAATTTGAAAATAAAGAAAAGAGAAGAGCAAGAAATCAAACGTGAACATCATCAATCGATATTGGATGTTTCTCCAAACACAATGATTGATCAAATGACTTCATTTTGGTTTCAGTTTGTAGCGATATTATTGCTGATAAGGCTATTTTGACATAATTAGCAAGATTCCCTGCGGTTTGCTCTCTCTCTCTCTCTCTCTCTCTCTCTCTCTCTCTCTCTCTCTCTCTCTCTCTCTCCAACAACGACGACAATAAGAAAACAACAAAACAACAAACGTATAGCTTTGAATTAACCAGAGGCAAGGTCACTTTTCTTAATATAAATGCTATTTGTTATTACTCTAAATTGTTTACGTCGGAGACATCACACAAGCAAATACGATACACTCCCTATTCAAAGTCGCTGTGCTTGAATTATTTTTTGTATGTGTCCTCCTCGTGGATTGCTGGGCCGATTTTACAGGCAAGATCTATGAAATCGATAGGCAGTCTAAACAAGACCTGTTACTTGTGCACATATATGTCCTGGCTTAAGAATTTACTTGTTAACCCTTTTGCTCTCAAATATTTTTAAAGTACATGACTAAACTACGCGAGGCGACTACGACTGATTTACATCACTAAGAACATTTGCACCGCGAGCAAACTATGCTTATTGTGGTGTGACTGTTAGAGCATGCAATACAAGGGGAAGACATACAAATAGTGATCGGAAACTAAGTATAATCACAAGCAGAATTGGATCAGGAGCCCGTTGAATTTTACACACCCCGAAGATGGCATTTTCTTTCAGGTGGTTCCAGATTTCGATGCTGGTTCTCCCATTACTTACCAATAAACAAACTGATGCTGCGGCCACTTGTCCTCATGAAGACGCAGTTCTTAAGCCATGGTCCGATCCGGCAACTTGGCCTACGGGAAAGAAGGTAACATTGTCCAGATTTAATTAATCCATTGTTCATGTCTATTTTATTAATCAATGAACAATTTGTGAAAACATTTAAATACGCTTTTTTCTCAAATATTCCTAAGTTTTCACTCTCTACTGATACAGTTTCAAAAGTCCCGAGATTAATCATTAATTTTCCGACTTTTTGCTCTCTCTCTCTCTCTCTCTCTCTCTCTCTCTCTCTCTCTCTCTCTCTGTTGATATGCTTGTCATTCACCCGGCTTATCCTTGTAATGCTTCTAGGAGTATTTTTGAGACACATAATATTATTTCCTCTGAGATTTTTATTCTTATGAACGTTTACAATTTTAAACGCTTTCCCAGTCACATAATTTTATAGAATAAAAGCGGATATATGCGAGGCACGCGTATACATTGCTGAAAATCTATTGAAATGCTAGAAATGTAACAGATGTACATATAATTTTTTACAGGATTTATTGCTTTCATTCATCTTCAATCCAACCATTCTGTTTTGTGCTTATCCTTCAACTAAACTCCTCATAATCATCTGTGGAGCCACGAGTGGTCTAAAGCGCTCACCGTTATGGATCACTGCCATCTCACCTCTATCTGCGTGGGTTCGAGTCTCGGGCTCAGCCAATGTGGGTATGTGAGAAAGCTTGCTAGTAGCTTCTTGTGGGTAGGTGGTTCTTTCCGGGGTTTTCCCGGGTTCTTCCTCCACCATTTATAGTGGCCTCCATGTATAGCCTATCTTGTGCTGAAAAATGGCGTTAAACCCTACAACAACAACATTATAATCATTTGTACTGCGCGGTGCCAATTATCTTTGCCTATGATAATCACATCTATTGCTTTATACCTTTGACATGTCATCAGCAGAAGAAACATTCAGACTGTGTAACACATAAAATGTTTGCAGTCAGTGATCAGGAAATTTTAAGCGGAACAACTCGTGGATTTTGTAGTAAGCCTGAAAAGGCAGATCCGTCTGTGTTTATACCGACTCTCGGAAACTAGTGGTATCGGAGCAAGGAATCGATTCTTCTGACCACGTTTGAAGACATTTTGCACACGTTTTACGGCTGTAAATGGAATGGATTGGTGCAACCATCAATGCCCTCACAATAATCATATCTGCGCACATCTATGCCATGCCTACAAATGTTAGTGGCTGAGTCAATGCAACTTGCAGGGTTGCTGATGAGGTGCAGCAGTTCACAGAATTCATGTTCTTAATGTATAATTTAGTTTTATTGACAGCGGACCCATGCTTTCTATGCATGAAATATGACGTAATCACACCTAAGTTGTTCAATGATAATTAACACATGGACTGTTGCATGTAAAATTGTTAAACTGTTGTTGTGCTTCAGTTTCCAGGAACATTTCCTACTCAGTTGAACAAATACTTTCATATTAAATGGATACTATCTGAAGCCAATGCCTTAAATTCCTTTAAATATTCTATACTAATGAGCAAGCATTGTTTTCATTCCTGTCGTTAGATTGATTAATAAAGGCGAGTACCTTTTCTTTTTACAACCCATTTTACGTGTGAAATGACCGATATGTTAGTGCCTTTAAGGAAACAATACATCAATATTATTTATATTCCATCACTAAATTTTACCATTTTAGTTACCCTGTCACCCATTTCAGGTCAGACGATCTTGTGTAGTAAAGGTGTCTGACAATAAGTATACTATTGTTATTTATAATTAGTTTGTATTGTGTGCTTGACCTTTGTACATGATTTGGGATGGAGTTTTAGTGCGTACCTGTCTTGTTGGTAAGTTATTTAATAGATGTCTACCTGGGTTTAAATTCAAGACCTAGCCTCGATTATAACCTTAGGAGGTTACAGAAGTGAACGAGTTTACAGTTTGGGGTAATTTTCTATTAAGTCGACTGAGGGTATTTTTTAGAAAAAAAAAATATTATTGAGACCTAGATCAAGTGGGGATGTATATAAGGTTGAGATTAACAAGATTACCATTTCATCCTTTAATTTCATTCTGTATAAGTATTTACTGTTGTGTTCAGATATAATTTTAGAGAGATATTTTATTTTTATTAAAAAAATATAATTGGAATTCAAAAGTTCTATGGAGCCCCGAGTGGCCGAGTGGTCTAAAGCTCTCGCCGTTACGGATCACTGCCATCTCACCTCTGTCTGCTTGGGTTCGAGTCTCAGGTTCGGCCAATGTGGGTACTTGAGAAAGCTTGTCAGTAGCTTCTCGTGGGTCGGTGGTTCTTTCCTGGGATTTTCCAGGTTCTTCCACCACTATTGATACTGGCCGTCATGTATAGCCTATCTTGTGCTGAAAAATGGCGTTAAACCCTACAACAACAACAACAACAACAACAACAATAAAGTTCTCATTTACTTTTGAACTAAAATTATTTGGGGATTATTGTGGATTAATTCAAGGACTTTCTGGATTTATCATTTTGATACAACATCGCTATTCATACAGCGGCACATTTAAGATATTGGTACATCAGCACGTTCAAGATTGAATTTATTTTGAACACAACTTGAATTCATTCAGAATACTCTATACTTTTAGACTTGTGATAAAACTTTTAGGATTATTTGGGATTTAATTCACAAAACTTCAAATTAATTCTAAATTTGCACTCTTTATTCTAGGGAATAACTTATATGCTGAATTTTACTAAATTTGTTACTTTTGCTTTTCCTGTTACGTAGTTTAAGACCATATAGTTGTAACACTGTGACCAAAGTCTCTCTTTCTAAAATGACCTGCCTTGCTATCAGTTTCTTCCCGCTTAGTGTGTAATGCCCACCGTGGCTCCCACATCTGCATTGCTCCTCAATTTGATAGTGTGCTTTTAATTGACTATTGACTGCTTCTTATGTGTCGCTCTACAGTTTCGTATATTACATCGAGTTAGATATTTAAAGAAAAATATTTTCCCTGGTTTTCCTAACTTGTTATATTGGCTATGTAAGAGACTTTGTATATCATGGATATTGTTCAAAGAACTTTTAATTCCCTTTATATTGGTGTATGATTGATGGGTGTAATATGGGTTATAGAGTATTCGGCATGGCCTTACTTCAGATGTGCATTTTTTTAAACATGCTGCTAGCTCCGCTTGATCATTTTCAATTCCTGGATTTCAGAGGTAAATTATAAAAAGAGTGGACAACTTTTCTTTAACATTTTATATCTTTGGTAATTCATTCATTGCACTTTAGGAAACTGGTATTGTCTAGTCTGGCAAAATTAATTTTCCATACTTTAATAATTGCTAAAGATATTTGATTTTCGAGCAGATGTGAGCAGTCATACTGGTTAGCTGTGTTCTTAGAACACGTACAGTTTCTACAAGTATAATATCTAAAGAAATTTCAGCCAAAGTACATGAAAGAGGTATGTCAACACAAAGTACATGAAAGAGGTATGCCAACACAAAGTACATGAAAGAGGTATGCCAACACAAAGTACATGAAAGAGGTATGACAACAATGAATTTTGCAAATGTGCGTGTTGCAAATACTATCAACTTCGCCTTACAACTGTCACTCTCACGAACGTTGATAATCTCTGTATAGCGCCTCTTATGAAAAAAATGCATAAAATAATAAAGATTTTAAAAACTGGAAAGGTTGTTTAAATATTTCCTCCTTTTTGAAGATTTATGGTTGGTTAGAATAAGCTATTTGATTTGCGCAGGTGATCAATGAAGCAACATTTCAGCTTGAGTGCACACTCGTGTTGTTGAGTTTGGTGACTATATGGCATGTCCAGTACATGGGTAGTTACAAAAATCTGTATATAATTATCATTTCCAAAATAATTAAGGTGCTTTCGCTTGTACTTTCCATATTTTCACCATTTTATCGCCAAGGTAAGTAAGTTAAAAATAATGACAAACAAAGAGGTAATTATGTTTTGAGATAAATGCCCATTTCAGGTAATTCTTCATAAATCCTCACCGTGTCAGCTCAGTCATTATTAGAAATGTATATCCTTATCTTGTTATCATTTTGGTCCAGCCCATGTTAGTGGAAATCAAGACTAAACCCTCATTTTTCATGCGGCAATAGCTATCTCGTAGTCACTAAATGTTTGTTAAAGATTTTTAAGTCTTAAGTCCATTAAAGGATTTTTTCTTACCTGGGTTGGATCATTACGAAGCTAAGAGAATTAATTCTGTGACAAGCATTATTGTTCCTTTGACCTTGGGGATAAGAGCCCTGTCACGGAACATTTGCGTTAGGGTTTGGTTTAAGTTTTCTTAATTTGCTTACATTTCCTAAACCCCTTTATGGATATATTGAATATTTTGAATTAATCATTAAGAAGATGAGACAATTATTTGACTGACATGCACGCTTGCAACATTCTCCATGGGGTCAAGGTTACAATCATCAAACATAAAAAAATAATTGTGTTAAGTTTTTGATTTATACTTTATTTTTATACATTTGATTATATTTTCTGAACCTTTTGATGGATATTCTCCACACTTATTGATTCATTGTCAAGCAAGACAATTAATTCCGCGATCCTTTTGATCTTGGGGTCAAGGTCACGGTCATATAAATTCAATGTCTGCGTAGATATGAGAAATCCTTATAATGCAAAGATTATTCATTCTGAAACATGCTCTCTCTCTCTCTCTCTCTCTCTCTCTCTCTCTCTCTCTCTCTCTTCTTTTGTCATATAGACAAATGTCACATTTAACACCGCTGATTTGGTCACGGGTTCGACATATAGACAGTTTTGGCAGTTTTGTTGGTCACACTCAAGTTTGATTATACCACTGGTCCGGAGCCTTGGGTGGCCGAGTGATATAAATCGCTCTCCTTTACTGATTACTGCTTCTAACCTCTGCCCAATGTGGATATGTGAGAAAGCTTGCCAGTAGCTTCCCGTGGGTCGGTGGTTCTTACCGGGCTTTTCCCTGGTTCTTCTTCCACTGGTTACATAGGCCATCATGTATGTCCTATTTTGTGCCAAGAAATGACCTTAAACCCAACACAACAACATGGTTCTGCATATATGCCATCAGTCTCGATCATCATGTGTATCTTATTGTTAGTTGCTTGCTATCCATACTCTACGAAAATGCTTGTAAAAAGTCATTTGTCATGCATTTTCCAGACGTTGATATTTCTTTCCTCATAGCATAGCAAATGATATTCGAGTCTGTATCTCATTGAATTTTTAGATCAGCGTCATTAAATGTAACTAAAAGTACTTAATTCGTTTCTCGCATAAAGTATTTTAACGCCATACCAGTCGATATACAGGCTTAACAGGTTCATTAAATATATGCTTAAACAAGAGGGAATGTTTACATCAAATTTTTCGATTCCTCCCTGGCCTGTGGAAGAGTCGATTTGTTTATTAAAGAGTGATGGCCGTTTCTATTCGGCTGCCTTCAATCATAAGTAACTGCCTCCTTTTGTGGATCATTTGTGGTTGCATCCCGATACGTGTGATATGGCATGCTTCTGGTAAAATGTGTTTATCTTTGTATCGAAATAAATATTTTATATTCATCAGACAAATCACAACATAAACAGACATTAAATATAGATTTTAAATAGAGTATCTCTTTTAAAAATTTAAAATCAATATTTACAAGCATTTACCTATCTTCGATGGTAAACTTTTTCCACTACATTCTTACATACCGACCAATTTGGATAGGATATTAATTTAGCATTTGGAGAACGTATTACTGATTATATTCTGTAGCATGTTATGCAAAACACGACTAAAACAAAATTAGTATAACCTTTGATATCAGCTTTAAGGTTTTCTATTTACTTTATAAAGTTAATTTTGGAGAGACGATAACGTAAACAAATTCAACTGATAAAATAAATCAACACTGGGACAGTGATCTTGCAGCATATTCGTGACAGGGACTCAAGTTTAAAATTATGATCACTGTGATATTGCCAAAACTTGGAAACCGTCATCAGAATATTTCTAGTAATGTTCAGCACATACGTTGTTAATGCTAGATATGGATTTTTTCAATGGACATAACATTAAGGTTCCCATGATCTTATTTTATTAGTTTTCCCCGTCACTGGTTAATTTTTGCAGTAATAATTACTTGTCAGATGCTTTATGACAGCATGTAGCTATGAATGTGTAAGTTCTGTTTTGTTAATACTGTGCTATAATGCATGCGTCCAAAGAAGGCCTGCACTGAGGAGGCTTTGAAAAAAGCAACTCCATACTCCAGAACCTGAAGGTCATCCTGTTGGTATTTAAACTCGCAACACCAAGTTGATAACATGTAGGATCTATTGTCATATATTGTTTAATGAACTTTTCATGACCCTTGTTTTCATACATTTATCTAAGTGTATAGGAATGTTGGAATGTGTATACATTGTTAACAGCAGGAGAGAATTCTAGGGACAAATCATTCCAGTCTGGGGTAAATTAATTTGCACTAAAATCTGTTTCAGGTCACTTGTTCCAAGAAGCAATTATTCTTAAAGAAAATATTATCTTGTCTCAATATTATGCTATGATTTGTAAAGGCAAATTGAATTTTTCTAGCCCTTGTAATGACTTCATTTCCTCACTTGATGTGAAATCAATCCATAGTCAAATCCTCAACCACTCAACTACTCTGTCTACCCTGGATTTAGTACACTCTAATTATAGTTACGATTCTATGGTATTAAACTAATTAACAAAAAGAAGCAAAACCAACAAGTTTAATGAAATCTGGAAATAAATTTAATTCTCTAATTTAAAAACCGAAATTTAAGAGGAACTTACAGTATTGTGAATTAAATCTCCAAAATTCTAAACGTTTAGTCACAAGTCCAAAATTACAGGTGTTCTAAATGAATTCCATGTCTTGAGTGTGCTGATGTACCAATAGCCTTGAATGAGATTTTGTGCCAACGGTCTCAATGTATCACAGTGATAAAATCCAGAATGTCCGTGAATGATTCACAATAATCCCTAAGTAGTGTTTTAGTCCAAAATGTCAAAGAGCGCTTTGTAATTCCAATGAATAATTTAAATAAATAATTCCTATCAAATTATATCCAAACAAAACTAAAATTGATCCCAAAAAGAATATTAAAATAGGAATTAATAATTGTTTACTTTGTCTTCCTTATATAGAAATTTTCACCTGACTTATAACACAATAAAATGCTCAGGATCCAGCCCATTTGCAATGAAATTCCAACAAATTGGTAATCAAGATCAAGTTTGTTTAACGTTTAACGAACAACCGGACACAAATCAAGGACACCGTCTGATTTCCCAGTAAAAGACCAAGGTCATGAACTAAAATTCATGTAAACCAATTGTTTGCAAATCATTAGCTTAAAGTATAATCTACAATTATGGACAAGCGTTAGCTATGTTATATGGTGTTTACAAATGACCTTACAGTCTATAATCATAGAAAGTTAAACACACAATATAGCTATACATAGCATTATATGACATATTTCTTACAATATTGATGGTGAAATAACTTACAAGCTAATACTGTCCTTTGACATAGTTGCACATATTATAAGTTATGTATAAGTGGTTGTTGAAAGGTTTGTTGACATATGAAACTGAATTGAAATGAGGCATGTAAAATTATAATGATAATGTGTCAATGGAGCTAATGCCATATTGAAAACGTGTAACTGTGATGAGCATTTGAAATGAAGAGGCTATGTTTTCTTACAATGTTTATGTTCATATTTAAAAAGAAAATCCAGCTATTTGCTGTTCATTTGTTGTTCAATATCACGATTAGCTCAATAATATAAATGATGTCTGTAAATGTTACCCATAGTACAACTGTAATAAGTAGCAAGAAATGTTGACAGTGTTGTTGAATAATTATTTTTTTAAAAAAATATATCATTGTGAGAATGGCAGTAGCATTAATTTGACGTGCTGACAATTACTCACCCTAACTAGCTTGAGCTAGCTGAAATTATTTAATCTATTTAACTTTTCTAAGATGATTATGTGTTTAACTTTAATATCAATCAAAAGGTTGAATGTCCATTTGTTATGCATTATGATTATTAGATTAGTAAAAGATGAAATTTGTAACCTGAACACAGTGAATCATAGTCATGACATTTACAATACATTATGCATAGTACAAAATTCTAGGCTTTTCGCCTGATCAGGCCACTCAAGTATTTTAGTTCTAGTAAGAATGAGACTTAACTGTCAGCTCGTATTTACTCAGATATTTTGGTACATAGCACTATTTGCATGCAAAAATCATATTTTTTTCATAGTCTGAAGTACAGTTTGCAGATTGGAAATCTTTAAACAACCCTAAAATTAAATGGTAATCAGCTGTGTTTAAGGCTGAACATCAACAGGACCCATTGTTTATTTCAATAGTCTATAAAACCAGTCTAGATGTGGCAGTGTATTGAAGGTAACATTTAAAGTTTGGGACGAGTGCCATTGGTGAGTACTGTGGTGCAAGGTTTAGTTCAGGCCCGGTCCTAGGGCAAGACGAACGAGGCAACCGCCTTCGGCCCCGCGCTTCTCCACAATGCAATTTTTTGCTTGGGGCCCAGTGCTCATCGCTTGCTGCCTTGGGCCCGGCATGCTGCCTTGGGCCCCGCACATCCTAGGGTCTGGCCTGGTTGAGTAGGTAATTTAGCAATGATCATATAACGAAATTAAGAATCTAAATAAAAATATGAAGTTAATTCTTTAATTAGGTTCATTTTTATTACTTTTAATCAAAATTGAAGCATCCCATATGACATTTAAAAATGGGAAATTACCTTTCTGAAGACCAGTGTTATGGCAGTACACCACCGTTTAGTTTAATAAAAGGCAAGACACAAAAGTAATGCAATGTTAATTACTTATGGCTTAAACGGCGGAGTCAATGCTTATTGTATCAATGTATATATACAATATTTGCCAGACACATACACATACACAAAGCAGATGAAAAAAGGCGCGCGCGAGCGTGTGTATGTGTGTGTGTACAATTTACGTGCATCATATTTGATAATTTTAACTATCATCGTATGATGTTGAGGTGACACCATAAATAAAAAGAAAACAAAAGTTCTTTATTTTCAAAATAGCTATGCAAGCCCCTGAAAACATCATTTCATTCGTAAAAGCATTTATACGGTTCACTTCGTAAGAAAAATAATATGATGTAAAAGGCATTTAAATGGAATGAATATAATGGTGTGCCAATACATTGCAGTGGATCTGCGAACAGGTTATCTTCTTGAATTGATAGCAGCGATGCATAGGAACATTTAAATGGTCATTCCAATATCTTCCCCCCAAGCACACCAACCCTTGTCTCCATCACCCAAGCCCCCTTGAAATTTTCTCTGTTGCAAGTCATGTATGAAACGGCCACCTGCTGAATTGTTGTGGTTTCGTACTGATTAAAACCGTCACTCCAGGTCATCAACCTTGCAAATGAATCGCTTGTTTTACCAAAGAAAAAACATTGCTTTGGTGAATTCATGTCCTGTGAATTGATGAGTAAACATGTCTTATTTTACTTAATAGTTACAGTAGTCATATCAATCTGTTAGCTTGGTACATAATAAAGACAACATTTTCTGCGTCAATACCGGATATAATTCATTTTGTGGTACAAAAAAAACACAAAAAAACCCAAAAAAACAACACATTTCATTACTAGTGACTTCGCTACTCGGTAAAATATCACGCTTTTTTTCTTTCTTTTTATGGTGCTATACGGTGAAATATATCTGGTATTAACTTTGGAAAAAATATCCCACGTGTTTGTCTCCATTCTTAAGACGATTTATAACTATAATTGATGTGCATCTTTCAGTAATAGCACCAGACTGTCATTTTCTTGCCAAAGGCAGTATCATGTGTAGTCATGTGCTACATTGTTTGTCTTTAACAACACACACACACACACACACACACACACACACACACATATATATATATATATATATATATATATATATATATATATATATATATATATATAATCTCTTAGCACTCACTTGATCAACAACGCTTGTCAGATTATACCACAACTTTAATAATTCAATATGGTGCTCTCTCTCTCTCTCTCTCTCTCTCTCTCTCCTTTGATGTACTTTAAGGTTCATGCAAATTTTCAAAGTGACACGATCAAGGCAGTGTCCTCATAAACACAAAATACAAGAAGTTATTATTATTATTATTATTATTCAGCCCACTAGCGGCGAGAAGGTGACAATTAACACAGCCGTTCTCATGGACGAACCATCCTTGAATCTGACAAGTATCACAGTGAGCTCTACCGGGAAGCTGGTATTCAAACCGGATGTAAATATCACCCTAACAGTAAATTATTGGGATATATCTGGAGCGGTTCACATTGGAAGTGAATCGTGTCTTTATCAAGGAAAACTTCATATAATTCTTGCTGGTAAGAACTAAATTTCACAAAAGGATACAGATGATTAACTTAAACGTACTGCTCATTTGTATTTAATACCATCATGCACAGTTAGCATGCAGAATACATACTGCATTAAATTAAAGAAATATTCATACAAAATGCTTGGAGAATGAAAATGATGAGACATCATTGACAAAAAAGAATAGCTTTATTCAGAATTTCACATACAAGTATACAAAGTTTGAATCCTTGATTTTATCTACAAATCATTTAAATGCCAAAGTTTTATATTGTATTTATTTTTAGCGCAATCGACTCGGATCAGTTATGCTTCCTATATAATCTATAATCTCTACATTTGTTTCAGATTTTGTTGTGGTTTTTTTTTTTTTTTTTTTTTTTTTTTTTTTTTTTTTTTTTTTTTTTTTTTTTTTTTTTTTTTTTTTTTTTTTTTTTTTTTTTTTTTAGAGAGAAGGGGGTGGGGGAGGCTGGACTGTAAACTTATCAATGTGCAATGGGTCACGGATTTCAGTTCCGATCAGTACCAATGCCTCATTACTCATTGTGCACATTCGTCAAAATACACAGACAACCACATCACAGTGCTCACATTCTAAAGAATACATGATTACATTTAAATCAATACCAAGATTGCCTAAATCTACCCATTGTACTAGCACCAAAATTTGAAAGGGAAAAAAAATTCTCTAAAAAATAGACAGGGACTACATTCGTGGGCACTGAACAGGAAGCAGTAATTGTGACCCGAGTCCAGATAGATGGTTCCTAGATTTAACGGAACAAACCAAAAGAAAGGGAATTACTGGAAAGAATATAAAAATTACCGGAACATAAGACAAATATTCGTAATAAATCACAGAATTAAAATGTTTCATAAATCAAATTAACGATTTTTGAGTAACGGTGGTACAAATTGTTGACGTTTTTAAGGGGTTACCAGAAATACCGAAATACATTCAAAACATCCGAAAAACATCGAGATACAGGCAGTATATATCTCTGTACTTGTGGAAATTATGATTTGTAGTTGTTTCAATAATAATACAAATCAAAATAAACTTTGACATAAGTGATTTGTGCGTGAATTAATTATGTTTTTTCCTTTTTCAAAAAGATTACATGTAATGACTAACTTGGTCGTACTTGATTGGAAATGTCTAATAAACGGCAATTGGTAGTAATACATACACAGAATGAAAATGTAAGAGTTGATTGTAATTTACTAAATCCTGAATTGCAATCATAATAATCTAAGGATAACTGTAAATTATCTGTCACGTTTGAACTTCTGCTTTGAATATCAAACATGGATTAATACACTGCTTTTGAAAATACAACATTAGATTCTATATTGTAAAATCAAGAATTTAAAACGTAATAAGCTAATTTATTAATCTAGCTCATCTTGAAAATCTTCATCCGTCATACTTCTATGGAAGTGAGTTCTGCATACAGGAAAGATAAGAATGTAGTATGGAAGGTATCACGCAATAGCAATTTAAAATTTTAATCTACGTAAATAACACACTGACTGAACAAGTTACTTTCAAATCTAATGGTATTGAAACGATAACAGCTATGCTTATTTTAGTACATGAATGTGATTTTGGAAATGTGTATTTGTGTGTGTGTTGCGCGAGCGTGTTTTTGTGTGTGCGTTTTTTATTTGCATGAGGAGAACCAAATTCAACCAACTTTAATTTAGCCTCGAGTAGAATGTCGGGTGCACGCATACAATTACAGAAAAATACGCAAGTTAATGATAAAATTCCTTATCGTCATCGTTTTTTAGTGTCTGTTTCTGCCATTTAGCTGTCTTTCTCTGCTCATTAATCTTTCTTTTTGTTTGACGTGGTTTTCCGAGTAGAGAGTAGAGATACACTGTACTAGGCACATCCCTTTTTATCTGACATTGCTTTCCGAGTTGATGTATTCTGTACTGGGTATGTCCCTTTTTATCTGACATGGCTTTCCGAGTAGATATATTCTGTACTAGGAACATCCCTTTTTATCTGACATGGTTTTCCGAGTAGATATATTCTGTACTAGGCACATCCCTTTTTATCTGACATGGCTTTCCTAGTAGATATATTCTGTAATAGGTACGTCCCTTTTTATTTGACATGATTTTCGGAGTAGATGTATTCTGTACTAGGTACGTCCCTTTTGTTTAGTGTGGTTTTCGGAGTAGATGTATTCTGTACTAGGTACGTCCCTTTTTGTTTGGAGTGTTTTTCCGAGTAGAAATAAACTGTACTAGGCGCGTCCTTTTTATTTGACATAGTTTTCCGAGTAGATATGTTCTGTACTAGGTACATTCCTTTTTGTTTGACATGATTTTCAGAGTATAGATACATTGTACTAGGTACATCTCTTAAGGTTTAGGTATTAGTAACAACACTCCAGTTGCCACTACAATAAGCATTTTAATTCGTTAGCTTTCAAAAGTTGCCAAAAAAAGTGATAGGCCAAAAGATCCTGATTTTCTTTTGAAAATAACCCATAATCATGTACCTGTAAAGCTGGCGTTGCTCATCCTTACATTCTGTGACGATTATGGTTTGAACAGAAAGAAGACACGTGTACGTGCTTTCATTGTACATTATTTGGGGTCGTGTAAAAATTTTTTTGAGATGTCGTGTTCTGATTTGAACAACTTAAAATTTAAATTCCTTTTTTAAGTGGCAGTTGATTAAATACTGTTTACTTATTTGTAATTGCAATACTGTAAGTACTCTTATCAGCTAAAATTAATTAGAATGTATAGTTTCTGATGTGCTCATTGGAAGTCATATGGCCAGAGTACATGGTGGAATCACTTAGAAGGGCATATAATCCTTCAAGTGTATGCTTGTGCCAGAGAAAAAGATTTGTATAAATTAATGTATGCTACATTAGGGGTTACAGACCTTTATTTCTAAACAAACAGGTAGTAAACCACAAAGTATATTATTTCCTTAAGAAAAGGAAACAGTACGTATCGAAGTGGTAAAGTTGAATTAAGCTATATCTGTCAAAATTAGTTGTCTGCGTTACACATGCGACCAAGTTAATTTACTACTTATAAAAAATTCGGAGCGTCTATTAAAACTAAAGCACATCATGAATATTGTGCATATAATTCCTAATCCTAATGTGTGTGTGTGTGTGTGTGTGTGTGTATGTGTGTGTGTGTGTGTGTGTGTGTGTAATGCCACTATATTCCGGTAATTTCATTTTTGTTCCGGTAAATTCCTTCGTTTTGGTGAATCTAGGGACCGCGAAATATGCAATGGTAATAGATTTACAGTTTTGAGGATTTAGGGATGTACTATACATTTGTATATATTTTCTATAACCTTGTCCTCAATATACTTTTAAAAATTGATTGATTTTAGAAAAAGACTTAGTACGGGCATTACAGGGCGAAGAGAGAAAGTAGTATACTAAAAGGCTGATCCTCAACCAAAAGAGGATTCTGGACCAGAACCCCCCACCCCCCACCCCAAATTTGTCGGAGAAAGAATAAACCTTTTTTGATAGAAATTTCATATTGAACAATGAAATATTATATAATATGTATCATGATAAATCAATAAGACATGTTGGATTTGATCTAACAAACAGATTTTGTAAGAGATTTGATTCAATAAAATCAACCTCATGCTATACTGGCATAAAACCTAAAATAATAAGCGATTGTATTAAAAAAGTTGGATATCATATATCACCAAAATATGGGTCACTATGGTTATTCGCAACTGAAAATGACGAACGAATAAGAGGTTGCTCAGATGATTTGATGACATTTGTTGACAATATGGTTGATATTTTATTTGATAATGATATTACTAAAGCTATACAAAATTAAGCATCCAATTATGTTTTATTTGACAATGATATACAAAAATATTTACAAAACATATAATCACAACACAACCCCATATAAACTCCTAGATTGCCAAACAACATTCTAGCAAGTTCAGGGGCATTCGAAATATCCCCATATGAACCCCTAGGTTGCCAAACGACATCCTAGCAGGTTCAGAGGATTCGAAATTAGACGAAACACAACCACCATGTGAACCCCTAGGTTGCCAAACGGCATCCTAGAAGGTCCGGAGGATACATATAAGGTGTGTTTGAACCCCTAGATTGCCAAACGACATTCTAGAAAGTTCAGAGGGTAATTTGTACAGAATCAACCCCCATGTGAACCCCTAGATTGCCAAACGACATTCTAGAAAGTTCAGAGGGTGACCCGTACTTTTTATAGACGACACAACACAACACATAAACTTATCCTAAGAGATATATAAACTTATGCTAAGAGACAATACAAAGATAAACGGGGGATTTACCTACGTCCAACAGATTTTGTACACTCTCCCCATGATAACCCCGAGTTGAGTGCAAAAGTACACCCACCACGTGAGTGTATTTTTTCTGTTGGGGTTCGCACCCCCAATTAAAATAATTTTTTGGTAATCCAGAACCATACCCACCGACATATGCCAGTGATGGGAATCGAACCACAGACCTTCAGTACGAGAATTCAACATTCCTGCACTGAGCTATGAAATCCGATTACATATATATGTTTGAGAAATTACTATATACTTACCAGTTACCTGGTTGTGAATAGCATTTTATTTTTTCTGATTTTGAATAGCATTTCATTTTTCTGATTCTGAAAAACGTTAATCTGAAATCCTACATTTGTACAGAAAAACGAAATCTAAAATATATTACCGTCTATTTATACAGAAAAACGAAGCGGCTGTATACATTACCGTCTATTTATACAGAAAAACGAAGCGGCTGTGCGGCTGTGTATATTATAGGCAGGTCTGAAAATCAATAGATGGGTTTTTACCAAGCCTGTAAAGATTCAGGGAATTCCGTTTCAGTACAGCTTTAGAAACAGACAGACAGACAGACTAATACACCTGGAAATCACTTAACAGACAAAACGAACTCACTAAAATCACCAGCAGCGCTTTATTACAGACAGTCTGAAAATATACATTGCATTCATACCAATCTATATTCGACAATCCAGAACAAGCTGGAACGGTATTATCTCCCCTTCTAAAGGAACACATTAAACCGATACTGGAAATTTAGTCGTAGAAAGGAAATTTTACGTTTACAAGCAGGGATTTAATTTGAGTAAAAATCATCTAGATTACTGATGTAATGCCCAAGTGCTAAAGTATTAATTCCATTTTTACAATATCTTTTATCATCAAAATTGCTAAGTCCACGTTTAATAATCGTATCAGTTTCAAGCTTATGAAGATTCGTTCTAATGACATTTGTCTTAATAAAACTGACATTATTGTTTAGAGCGGTTTTAAAATCATTACAATTCATCATCTTTTTCACATATCCTCGAGGAATATCTTTTGCTTTTTTTGTAAGTTTATTGTCATCTAATATGACAGCATACATCTTACTCCTTAATCCAACAAACTCTCTCACCGGCACAAATATAAATTCGTCCTTAAATTTACCAATAACTTTTTTATTTGTATTATCATTAAATCCACTACTAGTCGGATAATCAGATAAATCAAATAAGTCACGGTGTTTATAAATATCTTCATAGACATCTTCACATTTTATATTATAAACTAGCGAATCTGTATCAGTAAATAGCAACTCTGAATCTGGCCACTGCTTTTTAGTAAAATTGTTGTGAAAGTCGTACATTAGCCACTTTGATATATTAAGTACAGCTGCACCAACCTAAATCGATTTATTTAACTTTAAATTTGTCTTTCGTCGTTGTATAGCAACAAGATTTTCATTAAATATTTTCATGCTGACAAAACCGTCATCGTTGACTAATTTATTTCTGCGATTTATATCATTTACAATTTCTATCGAAACTCTTTTTCTAATGTTCTCCATTGTCTTTCCAAAAACTGAGTTATTCATTAACTTAAAAAAGTTTTTCTCAAAGTCGGTCTTAGCCACAGCACGACGTTTGGTATTTAAGTCAATATAATTTGACATCCACCTAGACTGATTAACTTTTAGTATGCGATGGACTTTTCTCAGAATTAGTCCAGCATCAACTGCCTGTTTTAAATTTTTGTAATGTATCACGTAATTTCTTTTATTTAGCAAATTTGGAACTAACTTATTAACGATCGAATTTTTTGCTGTTGTCATGGCTCGTTGCTCGGGTGATAGTAAATTGTAATCTATCATCATCGACTCTGCACAAAATGGGTAGTCGTTGTGTAGAACATGCAACGAACTAGGATAATCTAGATCAACTTCAACAAAATAACTGACATCGGAAAAATCTTTTTCAGTTTCTTTAAGAAATTGATCTGGAGATATCCAATGAAATCCACCGCACGGCATTGGCTCAGACATTGCATACCCATACAAATTGACGCAATCTAGATAAATAATATAATTCGACGGGAGATTTTTATCATAATTTTTTAGATATTTATTATTAGCTACTGCATATTTTTTTTTGTTATAACACTAATTCCGCCTCTGATACCTTTTTCAATAAAATTAAACATATCGACGTCTGTTAAGAGATCTAATTCTATTTTGCTTGTTTTTAGTAGAGCGTCCCACGACAGTCCGGGAGCAGAATAATACCAACAAGGATCTAGTCCGTAATTGCTGTAGCTTACTCGACGAAAACTTTCAAAAACATCTGCTAGTAATAATACATCTGTTTTCAAATATATATCATGATAATCACCAAATGTTTTACAACTAAATTTATTCCAAATACTTTGTGCATATCTGTATTCATCATCTGACACATCTTCACCTTTTAGCTGCGAGTAAAATTTGTCTTTGTCGGGCAGAGAAGTTTCATCAAATCTGCTCCAGTCGTTGAGATACTCATAAGGAAAGATACCTTTTTTTGTCAGATCGACATAGGTTTCACCAAAGTAACATTGCAGATTATTAAAAGTGCTACAACCTTTTACAAGTTCATCTAATGATGCCGCCATAAATTGCAGGCTGTCAATAAAACGTAATTTTCCGAGAGTAACTGACATATACTTTTCAAAATTATTTGGAATACATTTTATCTTATTATTTAGTTTTAGTTTAGATTTAATTTCCTCATTACTAAAAGCTTCTACAATGATATGACTGTCATAGCCGCGAAAGTTATGTAAAACGACAGGAATAAACTTTGGTGCATGAAATTTTAAATTACAATTATTATGAGCTGCCCCACGATACTGACCGGTCAGATGACAATGATCACGAACTTTATCAGAGTCTGCCAATAACTTCTGGCAAATATGACAATTAACCGCTTCGTTAAATTCAAGTTGTTGCTTAGATGTTATTTTCATTGGAGCTGTCCTAAATAATTTGTTAGAAATTTTATTAACATCATCTATCAGATTTTTTAATAACCATACCGCCGGACTTTCAGATTCACTATCTTTACATCTATATAACTTTATCGGACATGAAAACTTATCGTCGACGCAACAAACTACTTTATAAGCTACTCCGCAAGGAACATGTTGCTGTATTTTTCTTGTACTTGATTTATTAAGATTATTTTCAGCGCCAGCCACTGGAACGAGTAAACGCTCGAAATCCGCATTAATAACGAAAGATATATTTAGCTTATGATCATAATTTTTAAATTTTAAGACTTTTTTCTTTTTCGCCGGGCATAGTTATTCTTTGAACGTTGATACAGTATTTAATATGTTTCTGTAGTTTCTCATTCTTAGAAAAACCCTGCAAATATTTGTAAGAGAAATATTTCTTTTTTTAATTTTTATTATACTGTCCGCCAACTAAACCGTTAAAGTTTTTTTTTATCCAAACGTAATGTCCTTTATAAAATAATAAATTTATTGTCTTTTGTGTAGCAGTCTCTGAAATATACCTTGGGTAAACATTTTCTCGCTCATCTAGTCCGAAAACATTTACTGAAATATTGTTTTGTTTTTCAAACTTTGGTATCTGATTTTCTGCCACTGGAAACGTTATTCCGTTAAAATCTAGTTCGTCTTTGTATGGCAAATACTTTTCAATTCTATCACTGTGGTCACTCTGTGGATGTCTCTCAGACAAAACTGACCAACGAAAACATTGATCGTCGTTGTTTTTGACATTTATACAGCACTTTTTGTTTTTAATTTTTTTTTTGAAGATCAACGTAAGAACTACCTCGCAGTACATTATATTTTGCTGTATGAATTAAAACTTCCTTTATCATTTCAAATTTCCAGTCTGACCCAGATGAAGTAAATTCCTCCAATTTTTTATTTATTTCTTGGTGTATTTCATCGGCGATAGAGGAAATATTTGTTCCAGTTAATATTTTTCGTGATTTAGCTGTTAAATATGGTTCGGAAATTTCGCTGTCGAAACTTGTATTTTCAAAGATTATATCAAATATATCTTTTTCGATTTTATGTAACTTTGATAAAATCATGTGATACTGAACTATTAGCTTGATACTTTTGTGAGCTGTAAGTTCCTTAGATACAACAGGTTGTAAAAGATGATATAAATTTGTAGAGTTAAAATTTGCTAAAACATTTTGATCATCAAATTTGTAACTGTTGTTATATCCTGAGAATGCTGTAGCAATTTTTTCTGTTTTGATAATGCTCTTTTTAGCAATATCGCGCAATTTTAACATTATATATAGTATTTTTATATTTAATTGATTTTTTTTAAAATTTATTTTTCAATTAGAGATATAAAATCCCTATCGTATAATGACAGAAATTTTGAGATATATCAGAATGACAGCGGAAGAGCAAGAAACTTATCATGTTCATCCAAAGTACAACTTATATGCTGCAAATGCACTTGGTTCGGTTATTTGTATAAAATCTAAAACATCTGTAGGAAAACCAACTACGGCTGATATGATAATTTCAGTAAAAGGAGATGATACAGATATCACCGAAATGTTCAGAAAAGATTTTATTTATAGTTTGTTTTGCGAGGACATTCCAGAAGGTCAGCGAGTCTATAGAGTAAATAACTCAATAAACGATGACAATATTGAGAATTTAGCTTTACAAAATGAGTTTCAACCTCACCCACTATTTGATCTATACGAAGCTAATGATCGCGGAATTATTCGATATAAAAAAGCTAAAAAAGTATTAGGAAATTTGAATAGAGATGGATATTTACATGTGATGGTACGTGGAACTAAAACGGATCAAGTTTGTTATCTATCGCATAGGTTTGTTTATGAAACTTTTAACGGTGTTATTTCAAGTAATTTAGTTATTGATCATATTAACAAAATTAAAACAGACAATCGCATTGAAAATTTAGATTTGGTAACACAAAAGGAAAACACCAGAAGAGGAGCTGGTTATGATGGGTCCAATTTAAAAAATCCAAAAAGATCAATTATATCAGAAAATCTGGAGACTGAAGAAGAAATTAAATTTAAATCATTTTATTCTGCTGGGAAATATCATAAAATTCATCCACAGCGAGTAAAAGATGTGGCTGATGGCGTACATAAATCAACAACGTCAACATCAACATTTGATAGATTTAGTTTCAGATATGATGATTAATTTTATTTCGTAATTCTTTCTTAGTAAGACAGCTGTGGGCAAACATCAAAACATCATCGCGATCAAATTTTAATGTTATAATGCACTATCATTAAGTTTATTTTTTTTCTGCTGTTGTTAGTAATATCCTATCATTTTCGCCCTGCATTACAATAACGCCAACAGAATAAGCACTATAACCCGACAGACATTTTCGAACTGCTTCGGCTAGTTAATTGTAATTTAGTATATTAACTTTTTGATGATATTTTACTTCAGCAGATTTTGTTTCGTTGGTCATTATTATTATAAATTAGATAAAAGTACATTATAATATGAACTTGATGAGACGACTTGCTGATATATACGCAGGAGATTATATCGCCACAAAATTACAAGTAATTTTGCCAATCACAGCAAGTTATACAATCACTAATGACAAATTTTCTAGCTATAGCGAAGATGATATTTTGTACAACAACGAATCCGACGATGAAGTAGTTACTGTCGCTGACAGAAAAAATTACAGCAGACCGACAAATGGACGATATAATGTTAAGCATCACATTGCTAAAAAAATAATAAAATTTAATTTTACTGTTGCCGAACAACAAATATTTTGGCAGCTTATCAAACCTTTTTTTAAATCTGAAAATAACTGGTTATCAAAGAAATATAAAATATGATTTTATTTTTGTTAAAATATTTAATTTAATGCCAGTTGATAATACAAGAAAATTACATTTAATTTCGTTATGTAAAGCTATCAAATGTAAATCTGTACTTGTGAAATATGAACAAATTTATAATAACATTATTACACAAAATTGGGAAAATTCTAATTTTGTATCGACTTAGTTGGCACCCAGCTATTAAATTTATCGCTGTATCCTCTCCATTTAACTAAACTTTTATCACCGCGCTATCGGATAACTTTTTCAATAACAAATATGTCTTGGGAAGTTTTTTGAAGTTCCTGTTCATAAAAACTACCAGTTATAGGCTCACCCAATAAATCCTTCAGCGCGTATGTTACAGGTATTGTTAAAAGTACTTTATCAACAACAAATACTTCTTCGCTCCAATTCGGAGTAAATCTTTTTTCAAATTTTGTTTTGTTAGAGAAATTCTAACTCGATCACCAACTTTAAATTTATGTCTGCGGTACATGTTTTCGTTCGTCAATATCGGATTTTTAATTGCGTCATCTGGCGACATTTTAGTGGTTCGGTGTTTCGTGTTATTGTATTCGTCAACATTGTTTTGTAAATTATCAATATATTTATTTATATTTTTAGCTGATAAATACTTATGAATTTTTTCGTTTAGTGTACGATTAAATCACTCGACGACAACGCTTTTACCTTCGTTTCCTGTAACATATTTTTTGATGTTATTTTGGAGCAAAAACTGCTCGAACTTTTTATTAAAAAATTCTGCTCCGTGATCAGTCCAGATTCTATTTGGTTTTCTTTCTGCAGTTGTTATTATTTGTTTCAGCGCATCAGTTATTGACATTCCTGTCTTGTCTGAAACTGGCACACTAAAAGCATATTTACTAAAAACATCTATGACATTAAAAAGATATCTCTTATTATCGTTAAATTCAGCTAGATTTGACACATCTACTGAATCTATCGCCCAGATATCGTCAACGGCATTCGCGACAACTTTACGTCGCGGAAACGTTTTTTTTTAGGTTTGTGTAATTCAGCTGCTAGATCATCATACAATTGTCCAAGCCCAGACTCTCCGAGTCCAAGTTTATATTTTGCTCCAATAAAACCCTGCACCAACTTTCGGTCAACCCTTTCTCGCATATTTATCGGTTTCATATCACGAAGTTCGTCCAACATTACCTTATCACAATCTGATTTTGAGTTTTCTACACGAACGTTATCAGGGCGTTCTATATCACGGTAGCAGATATCATGGCGCATTGCTATTGCATCAATTTGATTGTAAGGTTCTTGTCCTGGCAGCGGATTATCATTTTCATCTAGTTGTTTATCAAGCGGATTATAAGGTCCAGTATATTTATGGCCTGGCAATGTCCAACTGCCTTTTGGTTTCGGCAATTTGCCAATTACTTTATGTATGTCTATACCTGTTCCAATTATTTCTCTGTTGTTGTATTGTTGACAGTATGTGACAATTTTATTTTGCTAGAAACATAAATCTCTGTCAAAATCGCACTTGCATATCATTATATATTTTCAGATTTATAATAATATTTGTTTTCAGATTTATAACAATAATAACTTTCAGTCGTCTACTAAAATAACGTCCCTGACAACGTCAGTACATCCAGCTCCGGACAATTTCATTAAAAACATACTTTTTCTGTTTCCACAGATTGCGCAAAGACTTTTCAGCATCATCCTGTTGTTCTTTGTTTTTTCTGTTGTTTCATTGATATTTTCTGTTTTAGTTTTACATTTGAGACAATGTGTTAACATTATATATTTGTAATTTAGATAAAATTGGCAAAATTGGCAAAATTAATTGCAATCTCATCATTAGCGTGAGAAGGATGCTTGTCAAACTGTAAAATAAATTTTAAAAAATCTGAGGCAGAGTTCTTAAAACTCGCGGACATCTGTTTTATAAACATCACGCAATAATATCCACAAACTGATGTTCCAATAGGTTGAAGTTGATTGGACGAGTAATTAATTATTTTATATCTGGACATATATTTTTTTATTGCGTCACTTGGAGGAAGTCCAAACGAGTCAAAATAATTATTATAAACTGCTACCCAATGTGTTGAAATCTTGTATATTTATCACACACGATCCCCAAGCAAACGGCAATGGAATTGCCGCAGCCGCCGCAAGTTCATCTTTGGAATAAACTCCGTGGAAATTTTTTACTTGTTTTAGCTTATCAAGTATATCAAAGTTACTTAGCGGGGCCGTGTTCCCGGTAATGTTAGTCCTCGTCCTATTCCTAGCAGATTTGGCAGTAGACTGCCCGCTAGAACCGCTAAAAGTGGAGCTATTGGAATAAATCCTCCTTTGGTTGTTCTTCGACGTCGCGGTGTCTTTTTTTTTTTCGTTGTTGTTTTTCTTCGTCGTGGCATTATATTTATGAGTCACATAAAATTAAACTAAAAAATTAAACGAAAATTTTCTTTATACCACTGCCAACAATACCACTGCCCTCAACTGCTTTTTTCGTTGCGCCAGATATTGCTCCAGAAGCTGCTGCTAATCCTAATGTACCTAACACCGGCAAAAGTTTTGGTAATAAAGTTCTGGCCATCACCGATAGTGCCGGACCAAAGAAACCACCTTGTTTTGACATTGCTGTTATTTGTGTGGCACTTAAATTTAAAACAAAAGGTTTGCCGCGGTTATACTTATTTACTTGTTTTTTGGTTAACATTAATTTTGTTAAAGTACCTGCTTGGGCGTTAGGTTTTATTTTTAATGAAACCTGCCGTTGTTTAGCAACAGCAGCTGCTAATTTGTTAACTTGGCCATCAATCAAATGTATTTCTTTTACAATATATTTTGTCATCTTATATTAAAGTTACAGATTAAACTTGCACCGACATTTTACCTCCAACATAATCAATTGTAACAGTTCTATCGCTGATCACTAACGCGTACACGTACAACTGTGCCACTGGAACTGCTCCAAGTGTCCAGGTAATTTCAATATCAGCAGTTGAAATTACATCTCTTTCATTTTGTTTACTAACATCAAAATAAAATATCGGATAAAGTGTGCGAAATTCCTCTATTGATATCTGAGATCCGTCTCCAACGTCCTGATATTTTTGCATCGCGTCCATAAAATACATATAAGGTCTAGTAATATTTTTATTAGCGTCATCTGCAAAGTTGCATTCTATCGCTCGTTCTGGATATTGCTTTGAATTTAGTCTAGCATATATTCGTCTAACATTAGCATTATCAAATGTTGCGTTATTTTGTTGTTGGTCACCACGTCGCGCTTGCTGTTGATATATAACAAATAATTGCTTCGGCAGTTGTTCAGTCGACGTTGTTGTAACTCGCCATGTGTAGTCGGTAGTATTTGGAACTGCTGTTTGATATATTTTATGTTGCTGAAAATGAAATTTGTTTGTGCGGTTTTTAAGAACTTCATCTAGTTCGAGCGATTTTGAAACTGTAGGTGTTATTCGTGGCATCCACAGCGCAAGTTTATTTATGATAAACTGTACATCAGCTCCACCATCTCGAAATAGGCAGTCGTTTTGTTCTGCTCGATCTAAAATAAGTGTATGTTTCACTCCACGAAATACTTTATTGTAATCGCGACAAAAGCCAAATACTGTACTTAACGGCAGCATCATTGTAATTTGACGTGATCCTGCTGCAAGTGCCTTTCTCTTAGCATAACCTTCATTGTAACGTACATTTCTTACGCTAATTGTCCCGTTAACTAAATCTAACATTGCAATAGCGTTCGCAGTCGCACCTGGTGGTGTTATACCAAGATTATTACAAGCGGCAATAAGCGAGACTCTTGCAACGTCTACATTAGCGTCTGCAGCTGGTGTGGTGATACCTAGTGCGGCTGCATTAACAATAAGAAAAGTTCTTACAATTATAAGATCTGCGGCGGCATCAGCTCCGTGTAATAAAACACCTTTCGAGAAAAGTTCGGTTGATTCAGCTAAACCACGTCCAGTATCTTTAAACCATATCATATTAGTTGCAGTCGATCTGGAGTAATCGTCAGAAAAAGAAATAGTATTTAAGATTGTACTTGCAACTTGTAGGTGACTTGAAATATCATCAACAGTTTGATTGGCCATCTGATATCTGGCACTTTTAAATAAACACCAGCCATCATTTATAAGAGCTACTTCTGCGTTAGCTGCAATTGCAACAGGCGGATTAGCTACTGTCATAATCTGGCCACGAACTTCCAACATTGCCTTGTGAGGCAATAAAAACACATCTTCATCTCTGGTATTAAATGTTCTGACACCAGCTTTATTTGGCTCATTAGAATTTTCGTCGGGATACTCAATATATTCAAATTCTGTTACGGTGTTGTCGGCGCCATAAGTTTCTGTTAAATCGAGATAATTTTTGACAGACATTTTTTATTTATTAGATTATATAAAATTTTATTGCGGCGCTGTTACTTTAGATATTAACTTTTGTATAATCTGCTAGCCCTTTGGTGATAAAAGTTTTTTTGTTGTTGTTATCATAGCACGTTGAGTTTCTTTTGTTGGAGCGATTTCTGATATAACTTGTTTGATTGTCGGTGGTGATCCACTTTGTGGATTGCCTTTAATTTTATCAGTTATTTTTTGTCCCACCACAGTTCCAGCAGCAGATGCGGCTCCAGTTGCAAAAGCTTTTGACGCGTCAAGTGCAATTGGAGCAACTTTATGCGCGATTCCCGGAACATTTTCAATAATTTTAGTAAATATATTTCCCAAAAATCCACCAATAATTTTTCTTCGGTAAAATTTTTTTTGTTTCATAATATCTGAGGTTGCATAAAACCGAAGTCGATTGCCAATCACGAAGTGATCATGCGTAAGTGTAAATAATAAGTAACAACCTCGTTATTCAGATCCAGCTGTCGTCCAGATTGATCTGTCAACTGTATATTTATTCTCGTTATTTGATTTTCAACATTTAGCGGATAATAAATAACTTGCCGCGGACTAATTTGCATGAGCGATCCCGGTGGAACATCTGGCGAAAAACTATATATCGTTTGTCCTTTACTGCCCTGGGCTGAGTAAGATCCAGATGCAATGGAGCAATTTATCAGTATTGTATTTACGTCGGTTATATTTACCGGAAGATCACCGTCATATGTTTCAGTTTGCCCTGCTTTAGATTTGTATATGTCACGAGTAAATCCAATCAGCGACGCAGTGCTTTTTGCTGATGAAAAATCTACTTTAAAATTATTTTTTAATGTTATTCTGGCGCGTAAAGTATTATAATTTGGTGTTAGTTCAAAATTGTCAGCGACTCCTGTATCTACATATGTTATTAATTCGCGTATTGTTTTATTTAAATCAGTTATGTTGTAGGCTCCTTGCGGAATTTTAACTATAAATGTCCCAGTGGTTCTGTCGGAGGTAGAATAAAACTTAAATTCATCATTGACACCAGTTTTCACGTTAGCCATGGAATGCCAACATGTGCATGAAATTAGTCCAATTTCATACTGTTTTTCAGTATCAAGTTGTATTGGTGGAATATAATTTACTGAAAAATTTGCGCTATCTTTCGCGTTAGCTGTCGCGTTAGCTTTCGCGGCCGTACTAGAGTCTAGTAATAATGTTGTTGACACTGTTATTTATTATATTTTATAAAATTAATATTTACAAAATTGACATTTACAAAATTAACATTTTACGAAATTAAATCGCCATGTAAAGTTTCATATTCATCAGATGTTAATAAATTTTCCGATCTTAAATGATCAAGTATGTCAATAATTTCATTGTCAATTTCAGCTCCAACATTTCCAGCTTCCTTTGATGATATCAGCAACATTAATCTGCCAATCATTTCGGCAGTTGATGTATATATTTTTACCCCAGTTCCTGATCTTTCAGCTGATACACTGCCAGTTTCTTTACGTAATTTCATGCGATTTTTTTTTCATTTATATCAAATTTCCTAAGAAAGCTCCACGACTTACCAAAGCCTGTTGGTCTGTTCTCAACTGCTGTTTGTTGAAAGACTGTAGCGATAACACCGGCCCTGATTTTTTTGTTAGTTCAGTCATATCTTCGTCTCTCATAACCTTACTTAATTCAGCATTAGAATTATGACCATCTATCATTAATTTAGTTAAATCAGCAATAAGTTTATCATATCTTTCTTTCGACCAATCTTTTATATCATCAATATCATTTATATCATTTTCTGCTAAAAATTCATTATAATCATCAGCAGTTATTTTATCATATGCTTTTCTTCTATGAAATCGTCTTTTCTCTTCAACATCTAAAAGCTTTGCTGTCATCTCGCCAAATTCCTTTTGTTCTTTTTTAATATCCTCTAATTTTTCTGATAATCTTGCTACAAGATTTCTGGTCTCAAGTGAAGTTAGTTCTGCTAGTCTTCGTTCAAATTCAAGTGGATTATTCAACAGTCGTCTTATTTCAGCTTGTCTAGCAACAGGATCAGCAATATGTCTTGCAAGACCTCTAGCTAAATTTAATCTTTCTTCGTCAGATCTAGCAATAATTTTTGCAGCAGCAGCTTCTTGTTGTTCTTTAACAATTCCAACCAAACCTTTTTCCTGTAGTCGCTTAAGTTCTTCTTCTGACAGCGGCTTAGTTTCAGGTTGTTTTCCAAGTAGTGCCTCATTAACTGGTTTGAGAACTGTTGCTGCTGTTTTTTCTGCAGCCACTTGGCCTCGTCGTGCTTGTTGAATCATCTGTCTAAGTTCATCTTTAGATTGAGCAAGTTTTTTCAGATTTTCTATATGTTTTCTGTACTTTGCTTATCTTTCCATAATTATATATAAATTTTATGTAAAACAAAAACTTACTGCAAGTAACTGTCAATAAAACATCGAAACATTTTCGCTGGATTATGTGTTAATTTATCAAACAAGAAAAAGTTATATTTATCCGCTGTCGCTTTATGATATAATTCAATAAATTTATCTTTTGTTACGTCACCACATTGTTCGTTTGCAATATTTCTAACGTCAACATTGTCCAGTCCCGGAAATAATATAAAACAACCAGTATTTCGCCGAATAAATCTGTCAACATTATAAAAACCTTGGGCTAAATGAACAGAATTACATTTCTTATTACGTGACAGTGAAAAAATATTCATCTCTTCATTATTTAACGGAATATCATTAAAAACTACTATCTTTTGCTCGGACGAATCAAGTTGATTAACTGGAACAAGTTCTTCTGGTTGTTTGATAATAAAAAAATCTTCACCAGCATCAAGATCATCACGAAGTTTGTTATTATATTCGTTAAGTAGCTCGTACTTATCTTGCTGTGGATTAATTGTATAAATATAAACTCGATCGTAATTAAAATTATTGCCCATAAGTAAATTCATAAGCAAATTTGTTTTTCCCGACCCAGTTCGTCCAACAATAAGATAATGACAATCTGGAAGTTCATTGTTATGTTTATGTTTCACCAACCGCTCTGTATCAAAATTTAATATCGACGATTTTGCCATTGTTTGTTATACATTTTATGTTATATTAAATAAATAATGAGCCATTATACAAAATTTGGAACAACATTAGGAGATTCATCGGCTACAATAACAAACGGCAATATTGATTTATCAGGTTACCTGAAAAAAAAAACTGGAGATAAAATGACAGGAAACCTGTCCATGTCAAATCAGCGAGTAATAGATTTAGAAACAGATTATCCGCCAATAAATGTTGTTGATGCATAAGCTGTTAGTTATAAACAACTAAAATCCGTCGACGGTAATAAACAAGATAAATCTGGCGGAACTTTAAGCGGCAACTTAGATATGTCAGGGAAAAAAATTATAAATTTAGAGACTGGATATCCACCAGCGAACTTAAATCAAACTCAAGCGGTGAGTTATACACAACTAAAATCTGTTGACGATAATAAGTTGTCACTGACAGGCGGAACTTTAAGCGGTAACTTAGACATATCAGGGAAAAAAATAATAAATTTGGAGACCAGGTATCCACCAGCAAACTTAAATCATACACAAGCGGTAAGTTATTCACAGTTGAGGTATGTGGATGATAACAAACTTGATAAAATCGGCGGAACGGTTATAGGCAATATTAACATGTCGAGTAAAAATATTATAAATTTAGAGACTGCATATCCGCCAGAAAACTTAAATCAAACACAAGCTGCAAGTTATGCACAACTAAAATCCGTCGACGATAATAAGTTGTCACTGACAGGCGGAACTTTAAGCGGTAACTTAGATATGTCAGGTCGACGAGTGTTAGGTTTAGAAACTGTATATCCACTAGAAATTTTAAATCAAACACAAGCTGTAAGTTATGCACAACTTAAATCTGTTGACGATAATAAACTTAACAAAATCGGTGACACAATGACAGGTTACCTTGCAATGAGTAATAACTCAAAAATAGCTGGACTACCAAGAACCTCACCACAAGCCGATGCTGATGCTATTAGTTATGCTCAGTTAAAAGAAGAACTTACCCCATATTTTAAGAAATCTGGTGGACCAGTGACAGGCAACATAAACATGAGAGACAAAAAAATAAGTACGATACATGTTCCAGTTAACTATAATGATATGACAAATAAAGCTTATGTTGATAGTCTGTCTAGTGGTATAAAACGAACTAAAAACAATGTTGGGTATATTCCAACACTTTATAAAGCAACTGACAACCGAGCCGAGTTTGAGGTAAGCGCATCAGCATATTATCCTGAAAATTATCCTTATTACGCTTTCTCTGGTAGACACGAGTGGACGACCAACGGAGAAGTTGAAAACTTTTGGATTAAAATTAAATGTCCCACTGCAGTTGCTATTTGGCAATTTCATTTACGAGGTCGATTAAACTCTGGTGTTGGGAGAATTTATAATTGGCAATTGGAAGGATCAAACAATAATATCGATTGGACAACATTATATAGTGCAGTGAATACGTATATTTTAACAGCACAATATTTTACAATTCCAGTAGAAAATACCGCTTACAAGTACTTATATTTTCGAGTTGATGTTTTTGCTGCTGAACATCCATTTCCAGGACTAACAGCATTTCAAATATACACACTTGATGATCAGATGTGATCATTGTGAACAAATTTAATCTAATGCTATAAAATAATGACAGCACAATGGTTTACAGACCTTGCGACAGAATTTTATGATAATATTTTTAACCCCACCAAAAAGGTTGGAGATGATTCACTAGCGGCACGTGCGATAAATACCAGAAAAAATTATTCAATTCCAATGATAAATTCTCCGTTGTCAGAGGAAGAATAAAATTTTGTTCGTGTTATGTATATGCAGGGACCACAACTAAAAGAATCAATAGAAAATTTTGAAGTGATAAGTAGATACTGTTATCCTGATGATTGTCTAGAAGAACTTAAACAAGTTGAAATTATATTTTAAAAAATATTGCTCGAGCTTGATCCTGGAAATTTGGATTTGATAATAAAATCGAACTTAATAAAACAAGGAGCTTACGGTGAAAAAGAAGATATAAAAAAATTTTTTAGAAGATAGTCATGATGGTCTCAACAGATTTATGGAATCTAAAATAATAAGAATAAAAAGAAACAAAAATTTATACAATAGTTTCTTAAAACGAGAAATTTTTAAGTATCTCGGTATGTACTAGCACGACAAAGAAACCCTAATTAAAATCGTTACTATGACCCCAGACACTGAGTTAATTATTAAAGCATACTCAAATGCAATTTTGCCAATGATACGTAAAAGACCAGAATTTGATCCGATTATTATTGACAGATCTATAAAGATAATCAAAAATTTTGACGATGAAATTAGTGATCTTAATGATATTGTGCGAGAAAAGTTTTTTGATAAAGTGAGCCAAACAGATTTAGTAGCAAAGCCTGATTCTTATTTTGATATAGATGAAGAAGATATTTCATTTCCATCAATCCAGCGCTCTAAACAATTGTTATTACGAAATTATTACAATGAAGTCGAGAAAATACTTACAAAACCATATGAAAAATTAATGTTAAAAGTATCTTCTGCTATTGGTCTGATAACAATTGAACTAAAATCGCTCAAAAAATTAATGCTAGCAAATTTTGTGGCCGCATATGTAATTATCAGACAACATCTTGTTTTAAAAAATTACACGTTAGATCAAGTAAGCTTGGTATTAGGGTATATTGATCAAACAGAAAGCGATTACAGTAATTTAGTGAATGAAACAGATTTGTATGAACGTAAAGTAGGAACTACTTTTGACTCATACGCTTGGTTAAAGAAAAATGAGGTACTAACAGATGAACGATATAAGGATACTTCGTCAGATGTTTGTGACAAATACAGAATTTTTATAGCTGATCCTAGAAATGATATTTTCCGTGAGTTTCTTGATTCGATTGCTGGTGCTAGAACTTTTGTCTTTGTATAAAATATTGTATAATGAAAAAACATACCATCGATTTCAACCACATTTCAGAAGAAATTCCAAACAAGATGTTGACGCACTAGTACAATATTATAAATTTTATCATAAAAACCTTTGGTGTGTAAAAGAAAGTTATAAATACTATCGTAGAATACTTCGCGTAATATCATATTTGCCATTGTTAATGACCAGCTCTGGTATAATCTCAAGTGGAGCATTATTAAATCCGTTTTTGTTAATAATATCTGGTGTCGGTGTCTCTCTTTCAACACTTGTAAAAAAAATTGAACCTAAACTTGAAACAAAAAAAAAAAATTCTTGTAAAGCAGCAAGTATCACTTACAAAAAATTACTTGATCAGATACGATCTTACTTGCGAGATGTAAAATATGACATGGACGATTTAATAAGCGAGTTTCGTATTATTGACAGTATGTTAACAGATATCCTACCAATGAGAGTCAGCAGGTATGAAAAAGATTATCATAAAATATGGTTACAACAGTAGATATTTATTTTTGACTTTTAGCTTTAGAAATATCATTATCAAATAAAATATCAACCATATTGTCAATAAATGTCATCAAATCATCTGAGCAACCTCTTATTCATTCGTCATTTTCAGTTGCGAATAACCATACTGACCCATATTTTGGTGATATATAATATCCACCTTTTTTTAATACAATCGCTTATTATTTTAGGTTTTATGCCAGTAGCATGAGGCTGATTTTATTGAATCAAATCTCTTACAAAATCTGTTAGATCAAATCCAACATGTCTTATTGGATTATAATGATACATATTATATAATATTTCATTGTTCAATATGAAATTTCTATCAAAAAAGGTTTATTCTTTCTCCGACAAATTTGGGGTGGGGGGTGGGGGTGTGGGTTCTGGTCCAGAATCCGCTTTTGGTTGAGGATCAGCCTCTTAGTATACTACTGAGAAAGGTGAAACTGCAAAGTTATGAATGACCGATGGAGAGGAAATTCGAGAACCACTTACTGAAGAAAGAAAAAGAAAGCAGACATGATACAATGACATACAGATACTATAAATAAAATACAGACATGCTGACAAATAAAGTGGAAAAAGTTGTACAGATTAACTTATTTCCAATTTTATTTTGTCAGGAAAGCGTGGTGATTACCCGTGGATAGGAAAAACCATCATAGTGAATAATGGAGGCATACTAGAGGTTCATGGGAAGAGAAAACTGTCTTGGACTAAACTGAATGGAACTCTGCAGAAGCTCTCTAAATCAAATGGAATTATCTATGATCATAGCGTAAGTACAGAACTGAACATGTGTGGGTAGGACATTTTCAATGCCTTGTTATATCTGCGATTTATTCTGATATATCGTGATCTGTTATGTCTGTTCTCATGTCTGAATGTTTATCCGTCAGTTTACCCTGTAACCAAAAATTTGTGTACATAGGATAGTTATATTCCTTTTTCCGTTACTTCGAGATAAGTAGGAGGGACTGCATCGTGTATACAGTTGCGGATGGGAGGGAGTTGAGATCAATCTCGTATTTTTATGGGCAATTCGGAAACTCGCTTTTGTCCTGAACTCAGTCTACACCGCTTGGCTTAGGGTGCTTATACCTGAGCCAATATTTTTCAAAATTCGTACACGAGAACGAAACGTTTTTTTGAAGGTGCAGCCCCAGTGTAGGGGTGGGGATAAAGAAGTTGAGAGAGCAGTTGTGATTGAGTCGATGTTAATATTGTATTATTTTATCTCAAGCCTTTTATGTATTTTGTTGCTAGTAATATTAAATAATTATTGCATCGTAGCGAAATATAAGCACGCTTTCCTGTTCTAAATACAAGAGACATTAAGCCTTTATTTCCACATATTATATATACTAACTTTGTACATCTTGGTTCAGTTTAAAGCTGCCTTTCTCTACTTCCAAGGAATATTCCTGAAATAGCAAATATTTATTCGGGCATTTGCTTGCACTACAGCTGATTTTAGGTACGTAACAATAAAACCGTGTGGCAGAAATTCATAGTATTTCTGTTTCTTCTATATCTTTCGAACTATTTAGGTTGCTTACTTTAGCTATTCACGATTGCTTTCTAACTTCTGGTCATTCCAAGTACATATCTATCTGTTCATCCATGCTTTCTTACTAAGGTGGCTGGATCCAGTAATTCCAACACCTTGACAGACGCACTGGTAGCCTACGTCTTCGAAATCAACGCCCAGAACAATCCCGTCAAGAAAAAATTTGAAGTGTTTGACTTCAAGACGACAAATTTCGTTGAAAGGCAGGAAACGTTAAGAAAAATGATTACAGGTAGCTACATCAGTCTATTTCACGTTTTGTAAACAATGTTCTTCTATCCATTTTAGGTACGGACAAAAATGAAAATTATTCTAAATTAATGTTGTAAAATCAAGTGAATGTTAATACACTACAGATTATTGGCAATGTTTATTATTGTGCATATTATTTTACTTACATTGTTATTAAAGTAAGTATTAAAATCGTGGGTTATACAGCTGGTCTCAGTTTCAGTGGATGTTTGTCTTTACAAGTACATTTCTATTTATGCTCATACTTTTATGCATTTTCGTTCTTCACAGAATTAGCTAATGGCGAAGTGCTGATGTTCTCGCTGAGTAGGAATATGATCCTGGACTTCAGTTTAACCGAGATCTACAACGTATTTGAAACTCTAGCCTTCGGAAGGGTGACAGGCACAAGCAAGCTGAGGTCACTCAGGAACAACAAGAATGCATACGCAGCCTTATTGTATAAAAGTAATATTTCACACAAAATGACAAATTCCATATAAAATTACTCATGGCAAAATTTAAATGCATATTCACTTTCAATTATACAATAATATTAGCTTGAGACTTCCCAAACATACATGTTTGTTATTCCTATATTTTACAGTAACTTCTCCAAAACCCTTACATTAATCAAATTAGCAACAGAACATGCCCTAACGGTCAACCTTATATTGGGGGCAATTAGTCTTGACGGCCATTCCAATTTCATTTTCTCAATGCCCCCAATCTCCTCTCCGACCACCCCAGCCCCTTGACATTTTCTTTACACAGATCATGTATTTAATGGTCACCTTCTGCCCGCGAACAAAGCCAGTTGTTCCTAACTAAGCAATGGTTTCGTACCTCTTATGACGGTCTCTCCAGCTTATCGATCTTGCGAATGAAGTGCGTGGTTTTTATCATACAAAGGCATTGCTTAGGTAAATGCACATCATATGAATTGATGTGAAAACATGTCTCATTTTACGGATGTTCAAGTCAGTCTGTTAGTATAAATCTAAACGGCTCATTCGATTGTTATTTTAAGAATTTGAATAAAGACACAATATTGCTTAGACGTTTATTTTTAGAATAAATCATCGTTCATATAGCATCCATCTCCTTTTTTCTCGTCATATAATTACCCAGCCAAATTAACGTTATCAATTACTTCTGCTACCTCATGAATCCAGCCCTCCCACAGACCTGAAAAAAGCCTTTCTGTCTATACTTGTATCAACAGAGGAAATAACCCTTACAGATTACCTCCCCTCACCCCAATAGGTGGCGCTTCGCATACCATATATTGCCAGTTTTAACATTCGCATGCCTTCGAGAATTCATCGAGTTTTATTCTTTTCTGTTGGCCATCCAACAATATTTTTATGGTGGTAAAGAAAGTAAAAGAAACATGCTATGTAGTGTATACTACTCTGCTGTGTATTTTGATGAAATTAAGATCTTTTGTGCCAATTTGTTACCTGTTAATATGATCTGTATTCGCGTCGGTAACGCCATATTGTAGCGACGTAGGACCGCAGTACAGCTGTTCTGGTTCATAGGTTCTCCTATTCTAACATATTATTAGATTATTATGATATACTTATCATATAATTATAATATTATCAGTATATTTTTCATTATTGTTTCGTTTTATCCATTTTAAGTCGATCGGTAACTGTTTGTCTTTCCATTTGCGGAATATGGTTAATTTACGACATCTAACGAATCATATGCTCATTTTATTATATTTGATAGCCATTATCTCGCACTGTATTTACACCTGCTGTGTTTTGCTCTTTATTTTATCAGATACTCTGCGACAACATGGCTATTAAATGTAAACGAAATTCAGGAGTTTTATGGTGTCGGAAGACACTTGTGAATCCTGCCTTGCCTGCAATAATTGTTCATTGTTCAGGACCTGTGATGTGTGCTCTTTGTGGACAGAAGATGCATGGTCCAATTTTCTTAGAAAACAGCTCAATATAGTTTAAGCTTACACCTTCCCACTCACTTGTGATCTAGTTTAACAGGGAAAAGCCCACCCTCCACCTTCTTAAATTGATTCGTATGGGGGATATATTGCAGACGTACACCAACAGAGATCTTGAAACTACGGTTGATAAATATGATTCATAAGCTCTGTCAACAAGAATGTCGACAAGCGAGTACGACGAAGTGGCGTCGTACAAGCCTAGGCAACCCGCTGGGTATAAGTCAGGCTCCCAGCCCTGAGATGTTTTATGCCAGAAAGCCGGGCGTATGGGAGTGTTTCATGATTTTGCCAGACCTATCAGGTCAAGATCTTTCTTATGGTGAATTATTTACCGCTCCTGCTATTGACCAAAGCGTCAAGCTGTCCGGCCTACAACTGACCACAATAATATATTTGCAGTCCCGGATGTCGACAGATCCGTGGAGCAGTTCAGACACAGTAGATAAGGTACGGGTTCAGTTGTCCAAAATCGTTCTTTCGTACCATCAGCGACGACGTCTTATGCTAACTTTGCTGCCCGGACCGGCCAGCCAACCATCCTTTTGGAGATAACCAGCTGAGGCAGTCGACAATACCGACCCAGCCGTCCGCTCCACCCCGGCCGTCCATGCCGACCCAGTCAGCCGTGCCGAGCCAGCAAACCGTGCCGGACCATAATATTAGTGTACAAACGGCTCTGAATGTCACAAATCCACCGTTTGTAACCTTCTAATGCGGAAGATGTGTGGCAATGTATGCTGATAAGACGGCGTCGTCTTTGGTGTCCGGTATGACATATCCCAGGACATACCCACTGGAGGAGGATGACCCTTAAGTCGACGTTCGTTCCGACTTGAGTATTCTGATTATTCCTATTCTACGATGGAAAGAACTGAATTCAGATTCAAAGCTGCCAAAGAAGAATGCTTTTGCATTCTTCCCCTTACGGAATGCCCCCTACCGCCGAGTACAAATGCAACTTGCAAAGTCAAGGCGTCGACTGAGAAGGACGAAGATGATGTGCATAGATCCAATTTTACTCCAGTCTTTGAAGACTGCCGAAATAGCCGGTCGCTTATCAAAGAAAATCAGCGATCTTAGTAACAACAAATCCTTTGCTCGCGAAGTCAACGTCAAATCATATTTTCTCTGTACTGGTACAGGTCGCATATTAAAGCCTATCATCCTGATGTGTCTACCCTTGACAAAGATTTCACTGTCGTAACTATGTCGTCCTCTTTGTATTGCAAGGTGGAAAGACAATGTTTCAAAGCCACATAAAAACTTTGACGCTATGTGGTTTCTCTTTCCTTTCTACTGGATTTAGTCTCTCTCTCTCTCTCTCTCTCTCTCTCTCTCTCTCTCTCTCTCTCTCTCTCTCAGTTTACTGTTTAGAAGAGAAGGCCGATTACGATCCAGCATGAGATGCGGTAAGTCGCATCTCCAAAGTCATGAATAGGGTGGCCCATCACGCTATGGTTAACACCCTCAAGCTTCATCTAACTCAATTCGAAAAGATATTTTATTGCACAATCCACAACACATGGCGACTTTGCTCTCTCTTCCTCTCGGGTCTTCTCGTGTCTTGGGACGTATAGAGGAAATTAGAAAACAGGCGGCACATGAGTTACCTCTACAGTTGTCAGAACAAAATCCGTTATCGGTTTGCCCTGGTCACAAGCAGCCACAGAGACGGGATGACATGCATCAGAGATATGATCAAGATTATTCTCAGACGCGAAAAATTTAAACAGGCAAAGCGAGCAATAGTCGATCGTCAAATCATTCTACTTTCAGACAGGCAGGTTGGGAAGGGAGAAAACAATTTTTCTCCTAATTTAGGCCTCCTAACCACAAACAGTGGTTATCTCTACTACCGTCCCATAGCAACCCCCCGAATAGGTACCAGGCTATTTCCATTCCTAGCTCATCAACCAATGTATTCCCTCACTACCAATGGCTGATACAATTGATTACAAAGCATCAATCCCCCTCCCATCTCGTCATTTCCCTTCATGAAGGAAAAAACTCCGACCAACTTCTTTAAAGCCGACGTATTACAGAAGGAGATGCATATTGTTACACGTACGGGCGGCAGAGATCGTTCGTACAACAGCGTCCACAAGCTTCTGTTCCAACGGGTAATTACGCCCCATTATAGATTTAAGGAATCTCATAATTTTCATCAAGGATCCAAATTTGAAAAGGGAAACAGCAAGGCCAGTCCATTTGTCCGCAAGACCCAACGGATACACAATAAGCGTGTTGTTCCACGCACGCTTCTACCTTCCATTTCATGCAACATCAAGAAAATAACACATGTGTTGTGCCTACAAGGGAGCAGTGTATCAGTTTTTGTCCTACCTTCAGTCTTACCCCAGCCATTAAACTTTTACCCAAACAATGGACTCTATCACCACCATTTTTCGCAAGACATCCTCATCTGAATCGTCAATGTATCTAGACTGCATCCCTCAGAAACACTTTTTAAGTTCGATTTTGCTTCATGATACGCACAGCCTTCTGTCTCATTCGAAGTTTAGGGTGGATATTAAATATCGACTTGTCTTCGCTGGTTCCTTCCTAACATTTCATTCGTTTGTTTATGGAACTCTTCACCCATATAAACCAGGTCCGTCTTCCTCCCAAAACATCGACTGCATTGTCCTAGCGTCGGAGAGAGCTTTTTCCAAAACGTTTTATTACGGCGACAGTTCCTTCAACTCCTCGGCATCTTCATTGCCGTCGATGAGTCATGAAACTCCACTTTCTTGTCCGTTAGAAGTACCTCAACGGAATCAGGCACTTCTTGATTCAGTGGCAGCACAGAAAATGCCTAGCGTCGGGAATTCGGTTGGAAGCCCGCAACCACGGGTCATAAACTGCTGAGACGCAGGTTTGTCAGGTTGGAGGGTCCACTTGTACCGGACTTTGTGTTGATCAGTGTCAGGTGGACACATCTACAGGGACCTTTCATGTAAAACTCTTGGAATTGAAGGCAATTCTCAAAGCTTCTGGTGTTTGGCAGAACCGTCTTCTTCAGAAACAGTCCTAATAATGTCGGACAATTCAGTGGCGGTCAAAATACTTCATAAAAAAGGTGGAACGAAGTCGCCACAACTATTCTTGTTGATATAGGTTTAACATAACTGCTCTTCCAAGCATCAACTAAGCATTCAGGTACGAAACATTCAGGGCAGGCTCAACGTTTTGGACGATTCTTAATCAAGGAGGGACAGCTACTGTACACAGTGCATTCCCCCTCCCAGCAGTTCTGATTCCGAAGTTTATCCAGAAAAAGCGGAGCACAGAAAAGCAAAACAATTCTGAAGGCCCCTCTCCGATGGTACATGTCATGGGTCACCGATCTGCTGGACTTGAAGAGAGAAGTGCCCATAAAAACCTAAAGATCCGAAGCTTCTTAAACAGCAATATGATTCCGTCCACAGGCAACCACAAATGAACTTTACAGCCCCTCTCATCGATTGATACTTCGATAGTGGCAAGGCTACAGTACCCGGTACGTTCTCTCTGAATTTATCTGAAAGGTAGGATTGAATGCTCTGCCAGATTCTACAAGAACAAGTAAATGATGACGAAAACTCCTGCACGTTGGATAATAAATACATGACGAGCACAGTTTATCAACAGGAATTTTTAAAAAGTCTTTGTAAACGGTGACCTGCCAATGAATGGGTTGATACCTTCTATATTAGGCAGAGATCTTTTACTCCTGGGACAGCCGAATTGAGGTACATTATGCAGCTGAACTAGCTACTTATTTAACACGCGTGTGTGTTTGTATATATATATATATATATATATATATATATATATATATATATATATATATATATTTATATGCATGTATGAATATATGTATGTATATATATGTGTATGCATGTATGTATGTACGTATGTATATATATGTATGCATGTATATATATATATATATATATATATATATATATATATATATATATATAT
>JAECUM010093577.1:0-31552 GCA_016617855.1 Megalonaias nervosa | reverse complement strand
CTCTCATCATATAAAAAAGAAATATTTATAAAATAGTGATTTCGTGAACATATTATTCAAATATACACATGATACAGTAATAATTAAATGATAAAGGTAGTTATCTTATGAATGACAAAAAAGCATACATAAGGCAATATTGTACTTCTATACACGTGAAAGGTCATCTGAAATCAGATTATCTTTTACCTTGGTGTGCCTAATGTCAGTATATCAGTATTGTATTCTTGAAATCAGATTGTCATTTCCCTTGGTGTGCCTAATGTGTGTAATTCTCAACTTCAACAATCTCTGATTTTTCTTTTCCATTTCGTCAACGAAAGTAAGGGGATTGTGATCACTGGCTACAAAACTCGGAAAAGGCGCTGTACTAATATACAGTTCAATATGTTGCAAAGCAAGTTTCAAAGCCAAACATTCCTTCTCAACTGCGTAATAATTTCTCTGGTGCTTGTTTAGTTTTGCAGAATAATAACACACTGGATGATTCACACCATTTTGGTTTGCTGTAGTATATGCTCACCAACCCATACATCACTTCCGTCAACATACATGTAAAATAATTTACTGAAATTAGGAGCTGAAAGAACTGGTGCACTCTTAAGTATGGCCTATAATTGTGTTATGATTCTTGAGACTCGTCAGACCATTGCATCTTGGATCTCTTACTCAACAGATTTGTCAGAGGCTCGGCAATTTTTAAGAAATTTAAGCAATATTTATGTTAATATCCAGCTATACCCATAAAGCGCACATGTTGCTTTTTACTTATAGGCACTTGGAATTCAGAGTTAGCATTGCCCTTAAAGTTTAACTTAACCGTGTCCCACAATATGTCATAAAAAAGTAACACAGAGGGCAAAACGCACATTTAACTAACTTAATTGTCTGGTTTGCATCACTGAGTCGATCAAAGAATTTCCGAATGGTTTCCAAGTGATCTCTTCAGGTATCTTTGTTGTTGTTGTTGTTGTTGTTGTTGTTGTAGGGTTTAACGCCATTTTTCAGCACAAGATAGGCTATACATGGAGGCCAGTATTAATGGTGGAGGAAGAACCCGGGAAAACCCCGGAAAGAACCACCGACCCACGAGAAGCTACTGGCAAGCTTTCTCACATATCTACATTGGTCGAATCCGAGACTCGAACCCACGCAGACAGAGGTGAGATGGCAGTGATCCGTAACGGACAGCGCTTTAGACCACTCGGCCACTGGTATCTTTGTAGATGGTGGCGTCATTGATGTATGCGTCACAGTTATCTAGGCCAGATATTATCATGTTCATTAAACGCAGGAATGTTGACAAAGAATTCTTCATCCCAAAGGCACTACTTTATGTTGATAAAGTCCATCTGGAGTTACAAATGCAGAAATTTCGTTTGCTCTTTCCGTGAGTGAAATTTGCCAGAATCACTTTTAGAAAGGTCAAACTTGGTGACACATTTTGCATTTCAAATTTTGTCAGTGAAGCCATCAATTCTTGACGTAGGAAATGAAATGGATTTGATAATACTCTTGATTTTCTATGGTTAATACCCATGCAGAGAGTATTATCTGGTTTCAGCACAAGAATACATGGTGAACTCTTGTTACCTTTACTTTGTTCTATGAAATCATTCTCCAGCATATATCGAATTTCATTCTTCAAACATTCCTGCATCAGAGAATTCATCCTGTAAGGATGCTGTTTCACAGGTGTAGAATCTACAATTTCAAAGTCATTGTAGACTTTGTTCATTTTGCAACAACCTGGAAACAAGTGGTCATAATCATATCATACCTGTTTTGATTCACTATTTTCTTGTGGTTGTGGATGTTAAAAATGCTAGTCCAAATCTTTTAATCTTTTTTAATTCTTAAGACTGGTTAAACTAAAGTCACTACTGTCAAATTGCATTCTATCATTAAATCCGTTATGTGTGTGACTGATACAATTAAGTTTATTGCTTGTTTGTTGCTTCCGCTGCAATGCTACTTATTTTCTTATATAATTGGTATTATTATTATTATTAGTAGTAGTAGTAGCAGAAGTAGTAGTAGTAATAGTAGTATTAGTATTAGTGTTAGTAGTAGTATATGCACCTGTAATGAAACATCACTGGTCGCATGTCTCAAAGGAGATAAAAATAAAAATTGGGTTATAGTTTGAACACATACATTTCACAAAGAAGATTGTGTCATAGTTAGAATATTCTTTTCACAAGGTAGAGTACGTCATGCTATAAATCATTCTTCTTACATGTGCTATTGTGTCATAGAGCACATTCTTCTAAGAATTAAGATTATCTGTGATTTAAAACACATTCTTCTAAGAATTAGGTGTCATAATGATATGAGTCTTTTGCAATTAGAACTCATTCCTCTCTTAGTTAGGACTGTGTCATATTTAAAACACAGTCTTCCCTCAATTAGGATTGTGTCATAGTTATAACACATTTTTTTAGAATTAGGGTTGTGTTATTGTTAGAATACATTGTTTTCTCAATTAGGACTTTGTCAAAGAACACATTCTTTTTCAATTAGCACTGTGTCAAAGTTAGGACACTTTTCTCTCAATTAGGGTTGTATCGGATTTAGAATAAATTCTTTTCAGAATTACGATCGTGTTATAGTTAGAACGGATTCTTGTCAGAATTAAGATTGTGTCATAGTCAGAACGCATTCTTCTCAGGAATAAGGTTATGTCGTATTTCAGAATGGGCGCTAATAGTGAGATAGTGTTACTAATTATGTGGCGCCAACACTGCCGGTCCATCATTAGGACTACCTCTGCAGTCACCTTCGATTGATAAACGTAGAAAACACCTCCTAGAATTATTTTTTATGTCAAATTTCTTTAATTATGCCGAGTACACGCTGCTGTGTGCATGGGTAGTATTAAATGAGAGACTAATACGTAGTAAACAGAGTACACATTCAAAGAATTATATGTCTAGCCAAAACATTTGAAATTTTAAAATTTAAGAACTCAGTAAATACATGTAATTAATACATTGATTTATATTTGATTGCGAGTGTAATGTGCAAATCCTAATTAAAACAAAATATACAAATGAGTGAAAAATAATTTTACTTACATGCAAAATATTATGCCAGCTTAACTTTAAAGTTCGACCGAAGAAGGCACGATACATATGCACGTTCTTAGAGAGAAAAATATTTTAAATCTTTAATAAGTCATTTTATGGGGATTAAATTACGTTTAATTTATTAGTCCCATGGCTGTGGTATACTGGTTAGTGCGCTCGACCACAGAACCACATTAGGATCGTAAAATAACTTTATATCCTACAAGTCTCTGAAGAATTTCTAATTTCGCTTTTGTTAAGGACATCGTGTAACTTGTGATTAGAGACGCATTTTAAAAAATATAAATCATTCAACTAGCTCATTCTTTCGTCATGAAATCCTGGCATTTCATTTTCTTAATTCTTATCTCTACTGATGAATCGTCATTAAACAAAACCTATAAATTTCAAGGGCAGGTAACTGACTAAAAGCCCTCGTTGGGATTGTGTCATAGTTAGAACACATTCTTCTCAGAATTAGGATTGTGTCATATTTAAAACATTCTTCTTAGAATTAGGATTGTGTCATACTTAAGACACATTCTTCTCAGAATTAAATTTGTGTCATACTTAAAACATTCTTCTCAGAATTAGGATTTTGTCATAGTTAGAATATCATTCTCAGAATTAACATTGTGTTATATTTACAACACGTTCTTCCCAGAATTAGGACTGTATTATATTTACAACACATTCTTCTCAGAAGTGGGATTGTGTCATATTTAGAACACATTCTTCTCAGAAATAGGATTTTGTCATATTTAGAGTACATTTTCCCTAGAATTAAGATTGTGTCATAGAACACCTTCGACAAGAAATTAAGATTTTGCAATAGAATAACCCCAACCCCAACTCCAATGGCAATTACGTTAACAATACAGACGACGTAATATACACAACAGAGTTGTGTTATTTGTTGTTGTTTTTTGTTGTGTTTGTTGCTAATGTTATTACTGCTACTGTTGCTAAATTAAATGTTGATTTCACTTGTTAGCTCCCAAAATGTTTTAAAGGATTTGGATCAGAAAACATTAACAAATGTGTATAGTTGTATTCATTTCCGTTTCATGTGAAGGTGCTATAACACTTGAATAAAGTACTCTCGTTGCTGTCATAATAATGGGAAAGCATAGATATTAGCAATAATTTTGTTCACATCTATAACATTTGCAGACAGACGGTAAAACTATAGAAATAAATGCCAAGATGTATATGCACTCTATTGCATGATGAATAAGTACAACAGTCACACTGCTGAAGAATGAACGTAATTCACGTTTAACCATTAAGACAAACAAGACGAAACTACTTAATAGCAATATATCATTTGTTTAAGTAGCACCATCGACGCCACAACATATAATATTAGAGTCCTATTGTGGGGCTATTTCACTGTCCATTCCCACTTTCTTATTACTGTCTCTTTGTTTCAAAAAAGTTTCTCTGCATTAATTTCACACCAAGAATATGTAAGCAATCATTTCCGAACGCAAGAAAAGCTTAATAAGGAAACTTGTGAAACAAGGAACAAGTATTACATTGGGCTTGCACTGTGCATTTTATTCAATATCCTTTCCAAAGAAAACGCAAACTGAACAAAGTCAAAGAAATTTTAAACCAAATCTCACTATTTTTCCTAAAATAAATTATTAATGATAACATCGGTAACGAGATTTTTTTTTACTTTTATAAACAACAAATGTTCATGTAAATGACCCATTCCATATTAGTGGAAAACACTGTGCCTACTACAAACATGTAATTAAATAGACAGTGTTATTGATTAAGGATCAGCTCCTAATCAGCATGTTGTGTTGATCCTTTATGTTTCACAAAGAAGCCAAAGAATTTGCATAATAACAAAGGAGAATGATCAAGCAACTAACATTAGACAAAATCAATAAATACAGTTGGCTGGTGCTACAAATAACGAATAATTTCTGAGTACCTACAGGTAAACAAATATGCCTAAAGTTGACATGTACTACTAAACTATGCCTAAAGTTGATATTTAATAGCATACTTCGACTATGCCTAAAGCTGACATTTAATAACGTACTTGGACTACGCCTAAAGTTGACATTTAATAACATACTTGGACTACGCCTAAAGTTGACATTAAATAACACACTTAGACTATGCCTAAAGTTGACATTTAATAACATACTTAATCTATGCCTAAAACGGACATTTAATAACATACTTAGACTATGCCTAAAGTTGACATTCAACAGCGTACTTAGAAATCATATTTCCGAGCAAAGTATAGCAGCGTTCATTTGGAATCATTCGACGTTGTTTACAAAAGCATTCCTATTTACGACTCCATGTATTATTTTAAGCTGCAACCATCTCAGATTTGAACATTTTGAAGTTATCTTTAATGGCAACAAATAATATTTCTGCCATTCGTCGTCTTCCATATTCCCAAATTCAGACTTCCGTTTTCTTCTAGAAATTGGTACATCACATTTGCAAATAATTTTATATATCTATCTGTACATTCTTTCTCTTTTCTTATAATAGTATAGACAACAATATTTATTAAAATCTGTTGCCGATTTCAATGGTAAATTATACTAAATTTATTTTATTATGCGATTAAATGATCATGGTTGGGTATTTATCGATGTGTAAATTGTACCTACTCACTCACAAAGTAAATAAAGTCCGAAGGACTTTATGTAAACTTTGTGAGTGATTAGGTACAATTTACACATCGATAAATACCCAACCATGATCATGTAATCCTCATAATTCCAATTTACTTTCTTTATAACATCAGATCAGCAGATTTAATCAACAAAATATTCACTTTTATGTACATCGAAGTTTTCTTTCATTAGTTTCTTAACTGCGATAGAATACGTAGTCCTATCTTCGTAAGCCAAGATTCATTGATTCTTTACACAGTGATACGGGGTAGAATGTAATTGCGGGTCATGACAGTGATATATTGTTATGATCATTATTTTAAAATATTAAAAATAGTTGTTGCGGTTAAACCAGTAATATTCCTTTTTTTTTCGGAAATTATGCTTGCGTAAGGCCGGTGTTGTTATAGCAACGTCGTTGTTAATTTCTACGCATTTCGATCTTTCAAAAGCAAAATCGTGTCAATTTTTAGTGAGATCCCTTGGTTGACATATGACCCTGACCTTATATAACTATTGCTGTAACAAATTGTCGAAGTGAACTGCAATAATTTCCGAAGATTGGCTTCTAAACCCTGCCATATGCCTTCTTCTGCAAGAGAGGTGAGTGTTGGGGTGCAGGAAGGTCTGTGCAGTTACACTGTTTTAACTTCTAATAGTCGATTTTAAACTATGGCTTGTCATTTTTGATCGGAAATCACAGGAGTGGGTGGGTGGGAGCTTGTTGTTATTATTAGTGTTTTAGGCGTTGATATAGATAAAACTTCACATCAAATGATCTGGAAACAGGGAACCAAAAGTAATCTGCAGAATTTATCGATGTGTTAAAAAATTCCAGTTCAGTATCACGTGACCGTTTCATCCATTCAAAACGTAGAAAACGCAGTCAATTCATAGAATTTGGAATTATTCAACTTTATAGCTGCCAGTATGCTTTAGGAATCTATGAAATTAATGTTGATGAAATAAATGTGTACCTATTAATATCAAAACAAATATATATCTATAAGTATCAAAACAAATATATATTTATAAATATCAAAACAAATATATATCTATAAATATCAAAACAAATATATATCTATAAATATCAAAACAAATATGTATCTATAAATATCAAAACAAATATACGTCTATAAATATCAGACTGTGTCCAGGAACTATGCCCATTAATACAATCCTTAACAAATCTAATGCCTTTCTCAAACGAAGTTTTGTAATACACACTATTTTCATCTATTGTAATGGAAGGATTAAACCATATTTTGTTATGTATATTTAATTTAATTGTTTGTCTGTGAGTTTTAATTTTTTTTATTATTCCATTACATGTTATTGTAATGTAACATTGTTTACTGGACTTGACCTTGTCCAAAATTGTGTCTTTAATTCTTGGATTAGTGTTGGATTTAATTCGCAGAACCGTAAGTTCCCCTCATAAAGAAAAGAAAGATTTATATAGTAAAGCTTTCTTTTAGGTCAAATATACATGTGATAAAGAAAAAACATAAGATGAAATCTTATGAATGACACAGAGTATACATGAAGCAATATATTTCCATACACGTGAAAGTTCATCTGCTATTAAATTGTCCTTTCCCTTGACGTGCCTGATGTCAATATCATATTTCTGCAACAACAAACTCCACCTTTATAACCTCTGATTTTTGTTTTTCATCTTGTCGATGAAAATAAGGGGATTGTGACCACTAAACACAATAATCGGAGAAGGAGCTAAACTAATGTAAACCTCAAAGTGTTGTAATGCCAATATCAAAGGTAAACATTCCTTCTCGATTGTGAAATAATTTCTCTGGTGCTTATTTAATTTCTTAGAAAAAGAGCACACTGGATGATCTACACCATTTTTATCTTCTTGAATCAATACTGCTCCAACCCCAACATCACTTGCATCAGCAGATAGTTTAAATGATTGGCGGAATTTGAGCTGTAAGAACTGGTGCACTCTTAATTATGGCCTTTAACTTGTCAAAAGCCTCCTGACATTTTTCAGTCCAATGAAACTTGGTTGTTTTTTTTGCTCAATAAATTTGTCAGGGGTTCAGCAATTATGGAAACATTGGAATAAAATTACCGATAGTATCCAGCCATACCCATAAATCGCATCAGTTGATTTTTACTGATAGGCACAGGGAATTCAGAGATAGCTTTGACCTTAGCATCTGTAGGTTTAACTTGTCCATGTCCCACAATATCTCCTAGAAATGTTACACAAGCACGGCAAAACTCACTTTTGGAAAAATTAATTGTCAAACTTGCATCAGTGAGTCTGTCAAAGAATCTCCGAATTGTCCCTAAATGTTCTCCCCAGGTGTCGATGTAGATGATGACATCATCGATGTAAGCATTACAATTATCTAGACCAGATGTAATCATGTTCATTAAACGTTGAAAAGCACTTGGCGAACCTTTCATCTCAAACGGCGTCACATTATATTGATAAAGCCCATCTGGAGTCACGAATTTCGAAATTTACTTTGCCCTTTTTGTCAGTGGAATTTGCTAAAATCCTTTCAGAAGGTCAAATTTGGTGACATTCTTTGCATTTCCAATAGTATCACTGTAGTCATCGATTCTTGGTAATGAAAATGAATCCGTTTTAGTCACACTGTTCGCCTTTCTATAATCAGTGCACATGCGGAAAGTATTATCTGGTTTCGGAACAAATATACATGGTGACCTCCAGTCACTTTTACTCGGTAATATGAAATCATTTTCCAGCAAATACTGAAGTGATGCTGTTTGGGATGAAAGGTTCGCCAAGAATTGTGGTATGCTTGCGAAATATTTATGTTTCAATCAAAATGCTCTTAAAATAAGTAACAGAAAAGAATGAATACAACAAGTTTTGTAAAATTTAACAAATAATTTATTTCTCTAGAATGCAAAGTGAAAAATGAGAAAAAGAACTTACGGTTTTGAGAATTAAATCCAAAAAATAATCCAATAATTAAAGACACCAGTCCTAGTAACAGAAAGTCCTCAATAAAATTCAGTTCATGTCCCAGAGAGATTTAAAATTGAAGGCGATGACGTGTATGGTATGGCCTGCGTCGTACTGATGTGGCAACAGACTCTTATTGAATCACATAAATATTATTCCAGGTTTGAATTCAGTAAAAATTCCAACGAATGTCTTTATCCAAAAATTGTGTCAGAGCACTTTTGTATTTCCATAGAAAATAATGTTACGACCATAGTTTAATTACTTGTGTGCTAAAATTTGAATTCCTTTTATTTCATTTTTGTATTATTATATTTTATTATGATGATGATTATGTTCACGGGATCTGATAAACATCCGGCGTAAACGATTGCTTGTGGCCAAGATCGTTTCTAAGTATATGTGATTAAATCGTGTACTGCGATTGTTAAATGATGAAATAACCACGCGTTCTTCGTGCGCGTGCATGAAATGACGTATTAGTTCGGTTTTTAAACACTTAGGTCCCTGTGAAATAGTCAGAGTCGTTCTTATACCTTGAGAAGAAGGTATTATTTTTCTTGTGCTGGAAAGAGTTTATTTTTCTTTACATCTGTAGAGCTCGAGATGTGTCTTGTTATAGATGACAGCTATAGGAGTTCATCTACTTTTTAAATAATAATTTATTTTTCCCTGGAGAACTACACAAGTGGTTTAGGACAAAGACATTCAGTGAAATTCATTCTAAATTGGAACAGTACAGTACAAATTGTGGTTCAACGTGAAATTCTGGACATTTGTGTAAAGACTTCATCTGACGTCATCGTCCTCCATCTTGGAACGTCATCAAGATTCGAACCTGGATTCAGTTAAAATTATTTAGTGATAGGACTTGCATTTCTTTAGTACTAGGATAAATGTTTGGATTTTCTTCACAAACCGTAAGTCCTATTTCATATTTTCACCTTTTCACAGTGTTTTCTAGGGAAATAAATTATTTTTGTTAAAACTTACAAAGCTTGTTGTCTTCACTCTTTTCTTTTGTTACTTTTGAACGAGCCGATAGTTAACAATAATCACTTGAATTCAATACTTTGAAGAAAATAAAACTGAGCCCAAACTTGACACAATATAATACAATTTAAAGTGCTAGATGTTAAAGCAAAATTGGTAATATCTTGACAGTCAGAAGATAATATATTTCTCTGTTTGACCTCAGGTCACAAATTAGCATTTTTAAAAAACAAACATTACCCAATGGAAAATAACTTTCTCGTGATTTAATGAGCTTTGTTTATTTAAAACATAATACCCTATAAATTTCACTTTGGAATCCCCAAAACCCTGACCCAGATCAACATGTTTACCTGAATAATAATGTGGTCAATGAGTTCATGCCCATAGAGACCAATGAAGATCTTATTAGTTGTTTACATCAATGAAATAAAAAAAAGTAAATCAGGTCAAACAGAACTGAATTCAATTTTGGACAAGGTTAAGTCCAGTAAACAATGTTACATTACAAAAGCATATAATGGAATAAACAAAATTTAAAACTAACAGACAAACAATTAAATTAAATATACATAACACTGGGAAAATACAGACATATTGATAACGCACTAATTAGTATTCTCGACATGGATACCAAATTATTTTCTCCCAAACTACTATTTACATCTTGACAATCTTACCTGCTTTCATACTGCATAGGCACAATAAACACTCTAAGGATTCGTCTTCCTTGACGTTTTTGCTATCTGAATTATGCCATTATTTGTGATGTGCTTAAATTTCAAGCTAAATTAGCATATTATGTTTTAGTTAAGGATACGTAAACGACGATGTTCGAATAGGTTGCCGAGAGATAATTCTTACTACCTCTATTTTCATGAATCTATTGTTATTTGTTTAACATATTTTATTGCCATAATAGGATACAATGGGATTGGATACAAGTTATAACAACTTAAATTAGCCCTTTTCCTACATGGTACATGTATTGCGACTTATTCAACATGACAACGTTAAAATGAATAATGATGAGAGACAGACAGACAGACAGACAGAGAAGCACAATGACAGTATTCACGTTTTGATTAAGTTATTGAAATCGTCCAGTAACAGTTATATATTTGCACATTCTATATTTTTCATTAGTATCAATATTTCTCCAAAGAAATAAATCTAAGCTAATAGTTGCACATGACATCGAAAGTAAATTTCACATCAACTCAGCTCTTTCTCCTCTGTACATGGGACAGAAATGAAAGGTGCATGGTGGTTTCGATCCCACCACATGAACAAAAAGGAATGCCAGCAAGTTGAACACGATAAAGATCAGCTTTTAATGAACTTACATTGTGTCGTAGTCTAGTATGGATAATATCCAGTGTTCGATTGATAAAAGTTGGCATTTTGTTTTAGATACAATTTTGGATATAAACGCGTTTTCAAAGCACTGTAAGACAAACTACATTGAGTATCCTATTAAAGATTGTTCCACAAAGATACTGTTGAAGGAATAAAAGATGATTTGGTAGAATTTAGGCTGAAACTGTAAATTACCATCTTGTTTGAACGTCGAAGGTTATAATTTGTTTGTTCGCACACAGGGGGAGGGAGTAATTTAAAGATATAGTCTGGAGTTTGGCTCATTTTAATGATGCAGAATGTTAGTAATTCTTGTCATTTTCTTCTAGACTGCAGACATTTCCACACTGTTTCAAAATAGAAAGATTACTTGCTAGTGTATTTTGGAAGTCCTGTAATTATTCTTGCCTCTTCGAGTTTTTCCAATTTTTCCGAATAGATCAACGAGCATTCGTCCCAGTCTACACTGGCATATTCCAAAATAGGCCTGATATAAGTTATATATAGCTTTTCTTAAAATTTGCCTACTTAATTTTTGGTTTAGTTTTTGTAGGTTAGCTATTCGACGTGATGTTGTTTTTAAACTACTATTATTGTGACAAGTCCATTTGGTATTTGATGAAAGTATTAATCCTAGATGGCGATGAGAATCCACATATTGAAGTTCGATATTATTAAGTACAAGTTTGGGATTGTTTGTTACGTTTTTGTTCGTGAAAAACATAGCCACTGGTTTTATCTGTATTAAACTTTAAGAGCAATTTCTTGGACCAGTTATGCAGTTTTATTAGGTCATTATTGATGACAAGCTCTCTTTCAGCACAATAATGGGATGAATAATACACGGTTGAGTCATGTGCAGAAAGACGAATGAGTGAGCTCATACCATCGGCAATATAGTTATTATATATTAAAAACAAGAGTGGCCCAAGCACCGATCCTTGCGGGATACTAGCATTTATAATCATTTCCCGTGAAAAGTATCATGCAAAACCACCGCTTTTTTTCTATTACTTAAATAACTTTCAAACCATTATATCAGATTAACTGAAACTCCTTATTCCTTCAATTTAAATAATAACCCTCTGTGCCTGACCCGATCGAAAGCCTTTGATAGATCATAAAATAAAATGCAATAATTTTGGGATTGTTCTAATGAACTACAAATACTATGATACATTTCAATAAGTTGAAAAACAGTGGAGTGACAAGGAAGGAAACCTGATTGATGCTTATAAAAAAGACGGTTTGTATGAAAGTAATTATATACATGTTTAAAAATACATCTTTCAAAGGTTTTTGCAAGACATCTAAGCAGGTAGATTGGTCTATGAATGGCAATCTCGTGTGGATCAGCTTTTTTAGGAATGGGAAGGATGTGCGCAAGTTTCCATTTATCTGGAAATTTGTTTTCCTTCAGTGATCGATTAAAAAGCATTGCTAATGGTGCTGCTGTTGTTTCACTAACGCCTTTAAGCAGTCTATGACTTACGCCATCAATATCTTTAATTTCTTTTTCAGTAATAGTAATTTCGTTTAGCGCATCAGCATGGAAAGGAACATCACTATCATCAATAGTTAAAACTGAGGTGATATAATCATTTAACAAGTTAACCATTTCTTTTTTATCATAAATGCAAACCGAAGCATTATTTCTCGTGTCTATATGCTGTGGAATAGAATTTGAAGGATTGATCTCATTTAAGAACGATTTTGTAATTTTCAATAATGTTTTAGGAGCATTTATTTCAGAGTCTGAAAGATGCGCATCAATATTACCCATATATTACTTTCTACCATACCTTTTCATGTTCTTTACTTTATTCCTGATTTGTTTGAATTTGTTCTAGTCGATTGGCCTATAACGACTGATGGCAGATTTGCGTGCTTTATCCCTTTTCCTTATCATGTTTTAATTGGCATTCTATCCAGGATTTATTGGTTGGGCGAATTCTTACCGTTTTATAAGGAATACACAAACTTTAAAATTCTAATAGATTAGTTTACAATATGTCAATTACCACATTAATATCGCTTGGTGTTAGCAATAGTTCTGCCTAGTTAGTTCCTGTTATCAGAGCGTTCAAATTATTAAAATCAGCGTTATTGTAAATCCAAACACGGCGCATGTAGGCGGCTTGGAGGTGCACGTTAACGCTGATTGCTATATTAGGAGCGTCATGATCACTAAATTCTCTATCGATTTCTAAGAGATCTGTATGAATTATATTTGTACTACTACTTACAAAGATTGGATCAAGCAAGGTTTTGGTAGTAGAAGTAACTCGTGTAGGATTTGTTACTACATTTCGTAGAATATATCTTGCTATTAAAATTAACTAAATTTTCTGAAGTAGAAGGTATAAGAAAATCAGTGTTATAGTCCCCCATAATAATAATAATAATAATAATAATATGTTATAATTGTTACTGACGATATCAATTGAAGCTTCAAAACTTTCCCAGAGATTGGTTGGAGAGTACCCTACCCCATGAATCTACTATTACTACGACTCTATGGTCTTGAAGTAAGTAACAGAAAGAGCAAAAACCAACAGGTTTTGTGAAATTCAACAAATACATTTCCCCCATGAATGCAAGGTGGAAATGTATAAAGAACTTAGGGAATTTTGAATTACATCTCAACTAATCCTAGAATTTAAAACACAAGTCCTAATGAATAAAGTTCTAAATAATCTTCAGAGGTATTCCAAATAAAATCCAACGCTGAAGTTGCTGACGTTCCAGTAGTGGCCTGTAATTCCAAGCTAATGTCTCTGTCCCTGAATATTATTGAGAAATTTATAATTCCAGAGAACAAATAATTTGAAGAAATTCCTGCTCAAATGACATACTGAACACAGCATTTGATTCTGCTTTAAAATCTTACAGCACGAATAAATAATTTTTCCAGTAAACAATGTTATATAAAAAACAAAGACATGAAAGAATAATCCAGATGGGAGCCAAAAGTCATTTCTAGAACAATGTAAGTTATAATTAGAAGGTCTGTTACTAAAAATTATAGTAAAGAACATGAAAAACATATTGTCCTTGACTCAGACTAAGATAATAATCTTAATATTTAACCTACACTCACAGAGAAATAAAAACTACGTATTAGTTGTTTACATAATAAAAATACAATAAATGATTCTAGTCAGGTAGAAAAGAAACTTGATTTTGGACAAAGGTCAACTACAAGCTACAATTTTAATAACAAACATAATATAATGAATAAATAAAATTAGCAAACAACGCAAATTAAATATTCAAATCAATACTATGCAAAAGGTTGACATAACTGACCTTTCATGTATTTGGTCATTAAAATACGTATTTAATATCACGTTTTTCATGTATTTATTAATTAAAATCTGTACTTAATATCATGTTTTTAATGTATTTGGTTATTGAAATAGGTACTTAATATCACGCATATAATGTATTTGGTCATTAAAACACGTACTAATTATCACGTTTTTAATGCAGTTGGTCATTAAAATAGATACGTAATATAACTTTTTTAATGCATTTGGTCATTAAAATAGGTACTTATTGTTTAGAATCTTTACAGCACATGCAGCGCTTTTCGATATTAGTTTAGACAAAGTAGACACAGTTAGGAATTTTATTTAAAATTTTACTAAAGCTTTTATTTCTTTGTAAATTTCTGCCTTAGTTCCATTAAAAATTAAAATACGGTCTTCAATGATATATTCAGAAGAATTCTTGATAACACTAAGCATAATTAATATTTAGTACAAAATGATATTAGTGTAAATAAATCTAGGGTATGCGCTATTTGCATTTACGCTTTGTCTGCACGCAGCAGTCCATATACCATCACAACTTAGCACACATCACCAAATAATATGATGCTACAAAGTCGGTGGTATATGCACTCGTGCGTATCAGACACTCACATGTCGACCTAGTAATTAATTCTCATGTAACTACTCAGTCATTCCGGATTCCTACAAAATAAATAAAGCTATATAGGATTAATTATAGAGACTTACAGATATACACGAAAAGTGCTGTCCCTGGATTCTACAGGAGAATGCATGATAATACAAGGCAGAATTAATATTTAATAAAAATACTACTATCATACAGGTTACAGAATTTTTAAATCGTACTGGACAGAGATTCGAACCCTGTCCGCGGGTAAACGGCAACCTTCACCTTGCCTGTATACATCAGTGCATATAGTTTGTAGCATCATTTGTTTCGTGATGTGTGCTTATGTAGTGCATAATTCTCTGCTTGAAGCGTATTTGCAAGATCTATTATCGAATTTATCTTGAAGTAAATTGGATGAGTGGCTTGGTTTACGTTTGCCTTCCGGATTAATAAAGCCTACTAATGAATTTAAAGCCCACATATTGTCCGCCTAGTCGAGATAATTATAGTATACGAAAGAAGCTGACGAAGATAGAAAATCATTTAACAGACATGCGGGATACGTCAAGTAACACAATGATGTTTTTGTATAATATTCACTTAAATGCCGATTTGACGAACTGTGTGTATACCTTATTACCAAATAAAATGTCCTGCATTTTAACATTCAGTTATGTTCATAGCCATGGTGTTACATGGACATTGATATTTATTAGTTTTTAATGTTAAACGAAGAATTCTTGTCTAGAAGTGTGTGTGTGTGTGTGTGTGTGTGTGTGTGTGTGTGTGTGTGTGTGTGTGTGATTTGGATTTTTTAACGTAGCTTTAACAATTTTTCAGTCATACCGCTACGATGTCTGCAGTGTGGCAGTTTATAGTGATGTCTAGCACTGGGGCATCATGCCGCAGACATGTAGCATGATGTCCCACCCAGTCACATTATCCTGACACCAGGCCGACTAGTCCTAACATTAACCTCTTAATGCTGATCGCCAAGCGAGGCAGCTGTTAGTACCATTTTTGTGAGTCTTTGGTATGAATCGGCCGGGGATCGAACCCACGATCTCTCGGATCCGAGGCGGACGCTCCAACCACTAGGCCACCGGAGCGATTTGTCTAGAATTTATGTCGACACTAGACGATATCATCCTTTTCAAGGTAACACGTGGTATGACTTTGTAGCAGGGAAAAAACTCAAAATTTCCATTACGATTGTCTCAACATTGTCGAACACTCATATAGAATGGCTAGAACAGCAGGTGTAAATGTGTAATAATAAGACCCAATGGGGGGGGGGTAGGTGGGCTATATGGCTCATGTTTCAACCTCTAAGGGGCCTCAGTCTTTCATATATAATAATATAATAACAAATATACTTTGTTTTATACTTACAGCCTTCAAATCTTTATATAGTAAATTGTATGGGCTCGTTTTGGCATTCGATTCATTTCCAAATTTCAGTATAATCAGGGCCTAGGGGCCTCAAACTCTTGAAGCGGCCCGGGTTTCTCTCAACCTCTGAAGGGACCTGGTAATAATGCAGGATTTGACTCTTAATCAAGACTGTATAGCTTTCATAAGATGCGGATTAGAGTGACTAATTATTAAAGCAGCTATTTGAGTTGGACTACAGCCAAAATCGATGGCAATAATATCATTTATCTATGACATATAACAAAAAAATCGCTTCCCGGTTTTAGCGACATATGGTCAGTGTCAGCCTGATATACTTCATATTAAATGGGGAAAAGCTATCTCCATTATTGTCAGCCTTATTCCCAAATCACATAGAGTCCCTTTTACTGGTAAATGGGTGTAGAGGATCTTGCGTATCCTCAAAACATACTGACTTTGTAAATATGTTAAATGCTATGTTGTTTTTATACTCTGGTGACACCATAATAATCGCAAATACTCCTGCTGACATGCAACATACTCTTGATATGTTTAGTAGATATTGCGATTACTGGAAACGTACCATCAATATAAAGAAAACAAAAAATATCGTCTTTGGATAACAAAAAAAACATACAAAAATGTATGATAAGCAATGCCAATATTGTTATTGTAGATGATTGTAAGTACTTAGGCCTTATCATTCAAAAGAATGGAAATTTATCGAATGGTCTGAATAATATAGGATCCATAGCTAATAAAGGTATGCATTTACTTAAAAGGCGTATACACAATTTAGATTTCATTATTGGTTGTCAGCTGAAACGGTTTGATTAAACCATTGTAGCGATTTTCTTGTTTGGGTTTTTTTATTATTATTTTTTTTTAAACGTAGCTTTAAAAATATTAGTAATATCTATATGTCGTCTGCAGTGTGGCAGTTTATAGTGCGATGTCTAGCATTGGGGCATCATGCCGCAGACATGTGGAATCATGTCCCACCCAGTCACATTGCCCTGAAACCAGGCCGACCAGTCCTAATACTAACCTCTTAATTCTGAGCGCTTAGAGAGGCAGCTGCCAGTACCATTTCTTAAAAGCTTTTGCTATGACTTGGCCGGGATTTGAACCCGCGACGTCCCGCATCCGAGGAGGACGTTCTAACCACTTTGACCGCCGGAGCGATTTTGAATCTATTTTCAACCTATGCTTGCAAAATTTGTGGATTTGTGAAATCCGATATAGTCGAAGAAACTCATCTTTCTTTCCTCAGAAATATATTGAATGTCAAAGAGTGTACCATTCTATATTTGGTATACGTCGAACTTGGTCCTTTCTCCTATATTTGGTATACGTCGAACTTGATCCTTTCTCCTATATTTGGTGTACGTCAAACTTGATCCTTTCTCCTATATTTGGTATACGTCGAACTTGATTCTTTCTCCTATATTTGGTATACGTCGAACTTGATCCTTTCTCCCGGGATAATCAACATTAAACTATTAGGCTAGAGTGGTTAGTGGTTATGAAGAAAAGATCACTTATCGTATGTATTCTCTCTTATACAGACATTTTGATGATAATTCTAATGACAATAAATGGATACATGAAGTAAAATCTATATTAGATGATGTTGGGGTAAGCTGTATATGGAGAAATCAAATTTTTATGTCACTTAAATGGTTAATAGATTCGGTAGAACAACGACTAAAAGATCAATACATACAAGCTTGGGCAGCTAACATCAATACGCCATCTAAAGGTCTTATTTACGGGTTATCTAAAATTAGTTTGGATTTAGAAAAGATATATTTCTCATTAATAAAGAATATATCTAAAAACTAAATTAAGTTTATAACTGCAAATCATAGGATTCCCGTTAAAAATGGTAGTTGGGTTAATGTTCCCTATAATTAAAGATATTGCACACTCTGTTAGTCTCAAGAAATAGGGGATACAAGGCATTATCTTCTGTCATGTTCTTATTTTCATGTTGAAATACAAAAATTTATATAATAATAATAATAATGAGGACTTTGTATAGCGCCTAATCTTTAGAAGCTCTAAGCGCTTTACAACATTTGACAACACTTAAAAAACATATATAATGATATGATTACAAAATTAAAAACAAACACCACGAAAGTAGAAACAGAAAATATGCTGTAAATATTTAAGGCAAGGATACATTATTAGGTCTTTAAGTCTGTTCTTGCAGCTGAAATAGGTGAGTTTTAAGAGCGCTCTTGAATGAGATCACTGTGTCTTTGTGTCTAAGTGCAGTGGGCAATTCGTTCCACGTTGCTGGGAAAAAAAAAAAAAAAGAGCGTTGTCCATATGATTTCATCTTCATAGTGGGAATGATGAGAATACGAGTGTCAGAAGAGGAGCGTAAGCATCTTGCAGGTGTGTACACATGGGTGAGATCAGATAGGTATGTTGGACTGGAGCCCGTCAGTGAAACGTAGCACAGAGAACAAATTTTGTGTTTAATTCTGGATCGTATGGATAGCCAGTGTAGGGTAGAGAGCAGGGGAGAGGCGTGCTCTGATCGTGGTACTCTAGGGATGATTCGAGCAGCTGTATTTTGAACTTTTTGAAGTTTCTGAAGTAGATATTGAGACGAACCAGACAGAATTGAGTTACAATAGTCCAGTCTTGAAAGTACTAAGGAACACACAAGTGTTTTAGTGGCATCAACTGAAAGATACTTGCAAATGGAGCTGATGCATCTCAGCTCAAGATATGCAGCCTTGCATATGTTCACGACAAGTTGGTGCAGTGAGAGAGCACTGTCAAGAGTAACACCGAGGTTTCATACTGACTGTGTGAATTTAATGTTGGTGTTGCTGATATTTATTGTCTGAGGTAAAGGATGTGAATGAGAAAGTCTTTGTGTTGTAATCAGGATGGCTTCAGTTTTATCATCATTCCTCTGCAGCTTGTTACATGTCATCCATGATTTCACATCAGAAATGCACCTCTCTACGCCTTGGATGGTAGCTTCAACTTCAGTTGGATGGCTAGATTTGTATATTTGGGTGTCATCAGCATACAATTGGTGAGACACTGGATGATGATCTATGACACTTGAGAGTGGCTGAGTGTATAGAATGAAGAGAACAGGTCCAAGAACAGACCCCTATCCAGCTTTCACACTTACGTACGATACTTACAAAATGTTTGCAGGTTTTCAGATTGCGTTTTCTAATCGTGTAATCTCTGTTATGCATGATGTAATAATACCACATGCTGTACTCATGTACTTTTTTTCATATGTTGTAACCTTTACAACCCGAGTCTAATAATATCCTGTTTTGTATCCATGCTTATCGCCATCATATAGGCATGCATTCTGACAATTTCTAGCAAAAGTTACTGATGCACCCCAAATACATTACAGAGCCGGATTACAGGAGGGTAGGTGGACAGAGCTGATACCCTGAAATGCACTAAGCCAATCAATTACGCATGACACTCTACTATCGCAAAATGTTATGAATAGACAAACCAATATTTCTTGTAAGGCAAGGATTTCGCCACTGTTTGGCACGTAAAAAATATATTGACTGTGGCCAAGACCAGAATGAATTACAAAGGTCCCTGCATAGGACGGAAAACGAACATAAAGACAAGTATATATGATAATAGTCTCGTCTGGAAGAGTGCTACCAAGGTAGAGAACGTACAGAACGCAATCTGGATTTGACTGGAAGAGTGGTGCCAAGACAGAGGACGTACAGAACGTAATCTGGATTTGACTGGAAGAGTGGTACCAAGACTGAGGACGTATAGAACGTAATCTGGATTTGACTGGAAGAGTGGTACCAAGACAGAGGACGTATAGAACGTAATCTGGATTTGACTGGAAGAGTTGTACCAAGACAGAGGACGTATAGAACGTAATCTGGATTTGACTGGAAGACAGCTAATACCTAACACACCTACGTAGATTTTTTCCAACAAAGTCCTATTATCTTGTCACAACAAAGGAGAATTATGTTTTCCCTTTAGGCTTGCACACAAGGAGAAAGCGTAAAATGATGGACGTGACTTAGACAGAAAACGATGAAATATCCAAACAAAGTTTGGCATATATAGTGTATTAGCCAAACCGTACCGTATAATCTACCTAGAATTGTTTCAGTACAATTGGTTTCGATTATTCATAGTGATTAGAACTCACTGGCAAAAGGCAGCTGAAACTCTGAATGTCGTTTTAAGGTCCATTATTTGCATAAACTAGGGAGAACGAGATGATACTTACTGATACACATACAACAATACACACAAGACTGTAAAAACGATACCTCAGCACGGCAAACTCGAGTTGTCCTGAGTGGCTGTCATACATCTATTTGGAATGATTTTTGCGCAATATACTGTTCGGTTACACAGCTGCTGCTAAATACATTCAGTATTTGACTATAACAATAGAAGGTGCAACAGATTTCTTATGATAACAGCCTGCTATGAGAACTGCAGTTTACGGGTTCACGTAAACTAAAATAGTACCTACAATATTTTTCTCAAATCGGATGTTATAAACAGGACCTTTAATACAGTTATAATTATCAGAGACCGTATATTTAAAAACAATGCTACTCATGGTCTTAAAAAGATGCGGCATATCAATATTGTAACTACATTTAAACGATGTGATGAGGCTCTATTTAGAACCAGTCTAATAGAGTAAGTTGGAAATACTTTTCGTTTGTGCCGAAAAAATGTGAACTTTTGGTAATTTGTAATGTATTTAAGAAAGTACCACTACTTTCAGACATATCAGTTAGAATGATTGAATTATGTTTCCTTAAGTATTAGTGAATTTTCAGATAATCGGGCATAAGTAGTAAAACACAACTATGGCATTGTGGTACACTAAAAATATAATTGTTGTTATTATTGTTTTTGTGGGTTTGTTGTGGGTTTCACCTCACTTTTCAGTACACGATAGGCTATACATGACGGCCAGTGTAACTGGTGGAGGAGGAACCTGTGGAAACCCCGGTACGAACCACCGACCAATGGGAAGCTACTGGCAAGTTTTAGTACATACCTATATTGGATGTGAGAGAGATTCGAACCAACGCGGTCAGTGGTTAGATGGCAATGATAGGTAAATGCGAGCGCTTTAGGCCACTCGGCTACCCCGGGTCCCAAGATTAAACTGAATATGCAGGGATTGTGATCTAATATGTCTCATAGTAAAGGTTTATAAAACCGTTTTATCGGAAAATATTTTGCAGTAAGAGACTGCTGTTACTCCATCAGCCTTTTGTCACGGAATGGTATAAATACCTTTATTTATTAAATACATGTACTCGGGCTTCGTTTCTTGTGTACAACGATACCCGAGGGTGATTTATGTATATTGTACAATATTACGAAATAGTGAGTTCGGTTCATCCTATGCCGCACGTGCGAAGTGCTTTCGATGGGAAGAACCGAATACTTCAGGCTCACAGACGATGTAGGGTTGATTCGTCTGTGTATAAATGCCTCACCGTAAAACTAAAATCTTTAAATTACGGAACGTCTTGTCCGTGAGTAGCCTAATTAAGGACTTGCACATCTTCAGCTGAAGAGGTATGTGAGTTATTTATTAATTTCTTATGTATATTATATATTATAACTATTGTACTACTACGTTTATTTTTGTATATTTTCTATGTAGCTTCGGCTTGCGTAGTATAATGCAAATATTTTCAATTCTTGTTTGTGACTTAGCAAGAGATTTATATTAGCAATATAAAGTTGCATTTTTAAGAAACGTTTAGTATCGTAGTATTCCTATCGGACACGGGCAGGTTCACTTCTGCACCTGTTTATTGCTTTTGTAATGTTGTGCCGATAATGTAATTTGTATAGCTTACCGTATATAACGTAATTACGTGTTATCGTATATGCCCGTGTCACTGTACATCTAATACAGTGTTAGATGTATTTTCAGCTGATCGGAGTCGACGAGGTACCAGCTGTAGAGCAAACCATAGAAGTTGACCATAACAGCTGTAAAGCTGAACCATAGGAGCCGCAGAGCTGAGTGAAAGTGCTGCTGGTCGAGTAGCAGGTGATCGGGCGTTGTTAACCGAATTGGTGGGCGCTGATTGCTTGATTGACCAAGAAATTGAATGGTGGTCGGTGACTACCTGATATGCTGACTGCTTGACTAACCAGTGTGACGGATAGCCAAGTGTGCTAGTGACAGTGTGTTTGTGTTACTCCATTCATGTAACCTTTACTCCGTGAGCTAATTTTGGGGTTTGTTATACCCAGTGTTTTGGGATTGTAAAGATATTTTGTATGATATCTGTCCCATTGCTTTCATTATTTTACTATTTGAGTAAAGTACCACTTTGTTCACTATTTGAGTGACCACATTTTTACTATATGATTAAAGTACATTATCTTTTACCATTTGAGTAAAACGCATCATTCTTTTCCTCATGTGAAATTACTGTGAATTATTCACCTTTGTCCTTTTACTGTGTAAGATCATTTATTTGTATTCACATTTATGTTGCATTATTAGGTGCGTGCGGATTGTGTTAATTTTTGTCCAATATTTGGATCTTATACAAGCACGTATTAATCATAATTCTTTTCTCATTCAATTCATTCATCAATAAACATTGTATTTCTATCACCATCAAAAGTGTTCTGTTATAAATCCAACATCCAACCCTTTTATCTTGTTCAAAATGGTGTCAGAATTGGGATCATCTTGGATTTAACAGAGCACTATTATTGTTTCATTATTCTTGTGCGATCTTTTGTGTGTTTCAGACGTTCTTGACAAGACAGTGAGGTTAAGTAGATATATAACATTACTTTACTTTTTGTACACATTTCATGTTTTTGTTGCCCTCTGAGAAGGAAAATACAGTTTGTTTATTGAAACTATAGTAGTTACGCCTTTTGGCATAGTAATGCACTTTAAGTTGGTCATATCAGATTTTTTTAAATGTCATAAATGAAAGAACTTGTGGAACTGGGGAAACAGTTCAGCTATGAAGGGGAATCTCTTAGAACTTTTGTTCGTGAAAAACAGGCTAGGGAAAGGGATCAGAGGTTAAAGGAGATTGAAATAGAAAGGGAGAAACTAGAAGTAGAAAGGGAAGTCAAGAGGGAGTTGACAGAATTAGAAAAGAAGGCCGAAAGGGAGAAATTAGAGATAGAGCGACAGGTAGAGAGGGAAAAAGGGGAAGCCGCAGAAAGAAAAATGGTTTTTAAAAAGGAGAAGATAGAGTTAGAAAAACAGGCCGAAAAGGAAAGGATAGAATGGGAAAGGGAAGCAGAGAGGGAAAATATAGAATCTGAAAAGCAAGCAGACAGAGAAAAGATACAATTACTAAAAGAAGTAGAGGATAGGAAAGTAGAAAGGGAAAAACAAGTGAGATTAGAAGCTTTGGAGATAGAAGATAGAAATAGGGAGAGGGAGTATCAAATAAATTCTGAGCTATTGCAAACGAAAAGAGAGGGGGAACATGATACTAAACGAAGTGGTCCAAAATTACCCCCATTTGAAGACGACAAAGATAACATTGATAGCTATTTAAACAGGTTTGAAAGGTGCGCCACTGTACAAAAATGGAAAAAAGACTATTGGTCGCTTCATCCCTGCGCGTTGCTTAAGGGCAAAGCATTAGACGTGTATTCTCGTTTACCTGCGGCCGATTCGCTAAATTAACTCCGTTTGAAAGAAGAACTTCTGAAAAAATACGAGCTAACCGAACAAGGGTTTCGCAAGAAGTTTAAGTATAGCAAACCCGAGAGAAGCGAGACATTCACCAAGTTCGTCAGTAGGACGTGCAATTACTTGCAGCGATGGGTGGAATGTGGCAAAGTCGTAAGATATTTTAGGGTCTTATCGATTTCTTGCTTCGGGACCAGCTATTGACAACTTGTGGCAAGGAGTTACATTTATTCTTGAAGGAAATGTCCTTCACAAATATGTATAACATGACCACACAGGCGGATTTATTCGCTGAAGCTCGGGGAGGTTCACAGAATGTCATCTCGCGAGACAGCAAAGGTTGGAATCAGGCGAAGGACCAAAACCCAAGGAATCTGAAAAACCTGGTAGCGATAACCAGGGAAGACATAAGGACAAGCAATGTTTCACTTGCAAGGAGTGGGGTCATATCTCCCCCATTTGTCCTAAGCGGAAGGGATCAGTCCAGAGAGTCGAGGGTGGCCATTGAAGGAAGACGGTCGGTAGATGGAAAACTCGATGTTTCCCAGCAGGCTAACCGGGAAGCAGTGTACGAGAAAGTGGTGCGTGCAGAGATAGATCGCGACGCTATACAATCGATCGGCACGTGTATTTTCTCCGAGGCAAGGGTACCGACGGCGAATGGTACTGTCAATGGACAAGAAGTGACCCGTTTTACGAGACGCAGGGTGTACTAGTGTAGTCGTGAAACGGAGCCTCGGTCGCGATGACCAATTGCTTGGGTTTAAATCGCTTTGTATGCTACTGGACCAAGCAATCGACCACGTTCCTGTCGCAAGGATAGTTATCGAAACACCTTTTCTGACCGGAACCGTTGAAGCGTTGTGCATATCCAACCCGATCTATGAACATGCGATTGGCAATGTACAAGGATCTAGACTCCCATCCATGTCTGACTTCCGATTCCCGATCATCTAAGCAGTACAAACCAGAGCTCATGCAAAAGGGGATAATAAACCTCTATGTAAAGTAAAAGTACCGGAGGCCATTACTGATATCTCCCGCGAAGAATTTATGAACGAGCAAGAACGTGACGCGACTTTAAAAGCGACCACGGAGAAAATGTTGTTAGGTACTGTGAGGAAGTGTAATAGTGGGTTTTCTTTTGATTTCTATATCGTAATGGTTTCATGTATACAGAGTATACTACGCCTGATGGTAGGAAGTTCTTGCAGCTAGTTGTTCCCCAGAAATTTAGGTCACACGTACTCAGGGTGGCGCACCAGTCAAGTACGGCAGGCCATTTGAGTATGAATAAAACAACTGTTGAGGTATTAGGAAAATGTTATTGGCCCAAGGTCAACAATGACATAGCACGATCTTTCGTCCATGCAAGGTTTGTCAGAAGACAGTCTCAAAGGAATTGGACTACATCATTGACATGGAATGTAGGTCCAATATGCAGAAACTTCACGTTGAAAGACCTAGTCAAACAATTGATAAAGGGGTCTTGAACGTAATACGTATAGCGGTGATAGAGGATAGATCGTGTGACGAATCGAAATTTGTCTCCAGTACCGAAATGCCCCTTGAATACCACATTTACGTAGGGAAGAAGGTATAGACCAGATCAATGTATGCCCGAACTTATCCAAGGGTCATCGTACACAGAGTTTGGGGGTTTTGTCCCAATACCCGGATGTGTTTACGGACAAACCAGGCCGTACTGGATTGATTCAACACGAGATCAAGTTGAATACCTCAGAGCCGATCAGGATATCCAATACCCTTTAATGCGCGGGAGACAATCAACGAAGAAGTGGGGAAAATGTTACCCCAGGAATTGATCGAACCGTCCAGTTCACCGTACTCGTCCCCCGTTGTATTAGTCAGATAGAAAGACGGGACAAACCGCTCTTTCATTGACTTTCGGCAACTGAACAAAATCACCGTGTTCGATGCAGAACCAATGCCAGACATAGAAAGCTTATTTTCAAAGTTGGCAGGTCATAAATACATTTCCATGTTAGACCTTACCAAGGAATATTGGCAGGTACCAATCGCTGATAAAGCACTCGAGTTAACGGCATCGCGACCCCCAAAGGTCACTATCAATTTAAAGTCATGCCTTTTGGTTTAGTCACCGCCCGCACGTCGCGCATTTGTCTCATGCTCAAACTGTTAAACGGTATGGAAAACGTCGACAGTTTGTAGTGTGTGTACAACGATATCCGAGGGTGATTTATGTTCATTGTACAATATTTCGAAATAGTGAGTTCGGTTCATCCTATGCCGCACGTGCGAAGTGCTTTCGATGGGAAGAACCGAATACTTCAGGCTCACAGACGATGTAGGGTTGATTCGTCTGTGTATAAATGCCTCACCGTAAAACTAAAATCTTTAAATTACGGAACGTCTTGTCCGTGAGTAGCCCACTTAATGACTTGCACATCTTCAGCTGAAGAGGTATGTGAGTTATTTATTAATTTCTTATGTATATTATATGTTATAACTATTGTACTACTACGTTTATTTTTGTATATCTTTAATGCAGCTTCGGCTTACGTAGTATAATGCAAATATTTTCAATTCTTGTTTGTGACTTAGCAAGAGATTTATATTAGCAATATAAAGTTGCATTTTTAAGAAACGTTTAGTATCGTAGTATTCCTATCGGACACGGGTAGGTTCACTTCTACACCTGTTTATTGCTTTTGTAATGTTGTGCCGATAATGTAATTTGTATAGCTTACCGTATATAACGTAATTACGTGTTATCGTATATGCCCGTGTCATGCATAGTACACAGTGTTAGATGTATTTTCATCTGATTGGAGTCGACGAGGTACCAGCTGTAGAGCAAACCATAGAAGTTGACCATAACAGCTGTAAAGCTGAACCATAGGAGCCGCAGAGCTGAGTGAAAGTGCTGCTGGTCGAGTAGCAGGTGATCGGGCGTTGTTAACCGAATTGGTGGGCGCTGATTGCTTGATTGACCAAGAAATTGAATGGTGGTCGGTGACTACCTGATATGCTGACTGCTTGACTAACCAGTGTGACGGATAGCCAAGTGTGCTAGTGACAGTATGTTTGTGTTACTCCATCCATTCATGTAACCTTTACTCCGTGAGCTAATTTTGGGGTTTGTTATACCCAGTGTTTTGGGATTGTAAAGATATTTTGTATGATATCTGTCCCATTGCTTTCATCATTTCACTATTTGAGTGAACATATTTTTACTATATGATTAAAGTACATTATCTTTTACCATTTAAGTAAAACGCATCATTCTTTTTGTCGTGTGAAATTATAATGTGAACCATTCACCTATGTCCTTTTACTGTGTAAGATCATTTATTTGTATTCACATTTATGTTGCATTATTAGGTGCGTGCCGATTCTATTAATTTTGTCCAATATTTGGACCATATACACGCACGTATTAATCATAATTCTTTTCTCATTCAATTCATTCATCAATCAACATTGTATTTGTATCACCATCAAAAGTGTTGTTATAAATCCGAAATCCAACCCGGTTATCTTGTTACATTTACACTTTGTATTCAAGGGAAATAAATTGTTTGTTGATTTTTACAAATCGTGTTTGGGTTTTTTGTATTAGTTTAGGACAACAGAGTCATACCAATCAACCCTGAAGTAAATATTAGACCCCTATTGTCTTCATCAGCCTTGTAAATAATTTAAGAGAAAAGAATAACATGGTTTACTCATTTTTCATGCTTAGTTAACGTTCTGTGCGTATCATTAATCTTGTATGTTGTGGGGGAAATGTGTATATGATGTCCCTGCAAATGAAAATTCCAGTCTGGAAAAATACATACAAATAATCGCAAGCACCTATCCAGATGAGATCAAGGACAAATTTCATGTCGATCTGGGATTTCTTATTGCAGACGTCTAAAGGGCAGACGAGCTCAATGTCCTTGGTGACTTCAACGCTAGAGGGGTCACAGATCACCATACCGAACCAAGTGTCGTTGGCAAATTTGGTGTTGGCAAATGCAACAGCTACGGATTCCTCCTACTGATAAAATGTGCTGAACCTGTCCTCCTAAACACCAGCATAGTATCCCGTCTCTCATCCAACAAGGAGACGTGTAGGATGCACCCAACCTATAAGCACTGGCATCTTACTGACTACATTATTGTCAAGAATAGAGACAGGCAGGATGTCCAAGTACCTTAGGCCACTAATGTAAAATGCTGGACTGTTCTCAGGCGCATAGTCTCCAAGCTCGATGTCCAAATTCTCCCTAAGATACGACATCAACGCCCAAATATGGCCCCAAAGGCTTGAAGTCGCTAAATTGAAACAAGGGAGTGTGAAACAGGCATTTGTTGAAGAACTGTTTTGCCAACTGTACACAATCGATAAAACTCTGAAAATGTCCAGGAAAACTGGGCATCGTTCAGAGACTATGTGTACTCTGTTGTATCCAAAACTTTTGGTCCCATGACATATAAACATCAATATTATTTTGATGAGAACGATGCTGCCATACAGAAACTTATGAATGAGAAACATCGGCTACAAGACAGTACTTCAACATCTAAAAGCCTTCAACAACATCGAGAACTGTTCAGTTCAAACTCAGAGAGTTGCTAGACACATGGCTTAGCAATAAGGCAGATAAGATTCAGTCCTAAGCATACATGAATGATATGAAGAACTCCTCTAATAATTTGAAGACACTCTATCATCCAGAGTCAACATGAACATTTCCAATCCTGAGTGCTGACAGCGCCACACTGCCCACTGACAATGAAACGATACTTCAAAGATGGGCAAAAACTTCAACAACATCCTAAGTCAAAGCGATCTATTAGCAAGATAATAATCTTCTTGTACAAGCTGAAAGGTAACATACATGTTTAAAGGAATTCACTTGTACAAGCTGAAAATCATACACGTTTAAAGGAATTCACTTGTACAAGCTGAAAGGTATCATACATGTTTAAAGGAATTCACTTGTACAAGCTGAACGGTATCATACATGTTTAAAGGAATTCACTTGTACAAGCTGAAAGGTATCATACATGTTTAAAGGAATTCATTTGTACAAGCTGAAAGGTATCATGCATGTTTAAAGGAATTATACTTGTACAAGCTGAACGGTATCATACATGTCTAAAGGAATTCACTTGTACAAGCTGAACGGTATCATACATGTTTAAAGGAATTCACTTGTACAAGCTGAAAGGTATCATACATGTTTAAAGGAATTCACTTGTACAAGCTGAACGGTATCATACATGTTTAAAGGAAGTCACTTGTACAAGCTGAAAGGTAACATACATGATAAAGGATCTTATTAATTTGTCTTGATGCAAGCTTTCGTCTCTAATTTAAAAAGTATTGTCAAATGAAATTGGTTGCATCAGTGTCTCAATTATAAATATCCGGTTAAACACAATATTGTTGATTTACCTTCATTACAAATATGTCTTGAGCCCTCTGTTCTGGTTTAAACAGTCTTGTAAATTTTCCTTGATTACAATCATATTTCATACCTTATGAGCTGGCTTCTAAAGTCTTGTAAATTTGCTGCTATATTGTTACGACTCTATCGTCTTAAACTAAATAACAGAAAAGAGCGTACACGAGGAAGTTGTAAAATTCAACAAATAATATATTTCCCTTGAATACAAACTGAAAATTTAAAATGAACTTACAATATTGTGAATTAAATCCCAAATATCATTTCGAAGGTTTATAGTCTTTGAAGTTCTAACACAGGTCCAAAGTATGAAGTTCAAGCTGAATTGCATTGGTATTCCACATAAATTCCGATATTATTCAGCACTTTATAATTTCAAGTGAATAAGAATTTGAATAAATAAATTCATCAAAACGAAAAACTGACCACAACAATAACGATGAATCTCTTTCAGATGTTAAGGGAAGACTGAGTAGCTCGTAGGCAAACAAGAATATATACCCCTCTAGTTATTCTAGGTCGTAAGTACTATTTCCTGAAAATGCTCTGTCACTTAATGAAATGTTCCATTCTAGAAGTTTCTAAGATTAGAATCAAGATATAAGCATGTATAACATTAATAATGATCTGAATATTAATCCAACAACATACAATGTGTCTAGCTATGTATGCTGTTGTCGACAGAATAAATGTCACTGATCAGGTACACCACGAATTTGACTTTGGACGGATCAAGCACAAAATACAGATATTCATAACATACATCATTAAGAAAAGCCAACAAAAGATACAAATTAAATAAATACACATACATAACAGAATAAAGTCCTATGAAATTGTCTAGATTCCACACACGTCCCAAGCCTTGTGGTCAGGTTTAAACAGTCTTACTAATCTGACTTTATTACACCCATTACACCGATGTCTAATAGAATTAAGACCAGTAGCAGCTGGAACAAACCGAAACACATAATTTCGGCAAGGCAATAGGAAGAAAATTATTGCAAAACATAATCAAACGAATTGCAATTGATCCATCGTATTACAGGCAGTAAAAAATAAGTACGCTCTGTACCATCTGGTCGCTAAGCCAATTGACTTTTGCTGAATGTATAGACCTAAAACTCTTCCAATCATTGTATTCAACCTGATTATAAAATTGCCATTCCGAAATAAATTTGTAGCGTGCATGGATTCTCGAAATAACAACATGGTAAAAATATAATCATTTTGAGAGGATTCCCGCCTAGATTAAGAAAAAACAGTGACTATATCAGGCAATGTTAATTGTCGCCACCAACTATTCATAAACGTTAATAGGTATTCATCACTCGAACTATTCATAAAAAAGTTGGTGTCTATCCATCATATCTAGTTAAATTCCTATAGTCATACGTAACATGATACTCGTCTTAAGATATGAATGCTATCTGTTCCGTTATCATTAAAATGAAAATGTCTACCTTACTATAATCCATAATCATTAAAATTGAAAATGTCTACCGTACTTTAATTTATAATCATTAAAATGCAAATGTCTATAGTACTTTAATCTATGAATATTAATCTGAAAATGTCTACAGTGCTTAATTCTATTACCATGAAAATGTCTAGCTTACAGAAAATTAGTGCAGTACCTTGATCTATAATCATTAAAATGAAAATGTCTCCCGTACTTTAATATATTGTCATTAAAATGAAAATGTAAACCGTACTTTAATTTTTTGTCATTATAATGAAAATGTCTTCAGTATTTTAATCTATTGTCGTGAAAATGTATACCGTACTATAGGCTATTGTCATTAAAATAAAAATGTCGACAGTTCTTTAATCCCTCAGTTACCGACAATATGATATATACATGTCGATTTAAAGGAGTATGATACGGTTACAAATTAGTGTACTATTATAATCAAGAAATTTAACCAACAAATAATATTCCAACTAGAAATATTGCATGACGTAAACTCATAAAGATAAAAAATAATGGGCTTTTATCTCAGATTCTTCGATACATAATATTAATAACACACACACACACACACACACACATATATATAGATATATATATA